>JACERP010001279.1:0-23604 GCA_014080715.1 Scenedesmus sp. NREL 46B-D3 | reverse complement strand
TGCTGGCGCTGCAGGAGCTGTGCTTGGGGGCAGCCGGCAGCGCTTGTTCTTGGTAGTGGCGGAGCTGTCAGGCACAACAACAACAGCAGCAGCAGCTTGTAGAACCCCAACCAGCAGGTGTGAGCCAAAGCCTGGCCGGGCAACCACAGGCTCAACACCTGCAACAGCCTGGTGGGCAGGTGGATGCACAGCAGCGTGGGGCGCACCAGCAGCTGCCTGCCAACAATCAGTTCAATTGTGCCACGCAGACTGCTGGCGTGGGCTGCAACAAGAACCCTACCAGCCAATCTGGGATCACAATCAGCAGCATGCTGGCAAGCAGGGCGGCAGGTGCAAGAAGGTCGGCAGGCTTCGCGCTGCCTCAGCTCAAAAAGGAGCCGCTGCAGCAACAGCAGCCGGCTGCCAGAGCTGTCACTGGGTCAAGTGTACCAGCAGACGGCCTTGCCAGCAGTGCTGCTCCTGGCGGGGGTGCTGGCGCATCTGGCGCGGCAGCAGCTGCAGCAGCAGTGTCCAGAGCAGCAGTGCCGGCAGGCCCAGCATCAGGCCAGAAGTCGATGATCACCTGGAGGTCCATAGGCGTCTTGAAGGCCCAGAAGCAGCAGCAGCAGCAGCAGCAGGCAGAGGCTGGTGGTGTCCAGGAAGGCGTGCGGCTTGTGCCACAAAGCACCTCCCAGCCCTGTGCTGGCGCTGCAGCCGGTGTTGATTGTGCAGCACAAAGCACCTCCTGCTGGCGCAGGTGCTGCAGCAGGCACGCTGTTGCACCTGGAGTGGCTAGTGAGACTGCAGCACAAGGCATTCGGCTGCAGGCAGAGGCCGCAGCAGCTGCCAGCTGCAGTGCAGTCTCCAGCTGTCGCCGCTGGCGCTGCTGGTGGCGAGGGTGGGTGGGTGGCTGCGGCGCGGCGGCCGCAGGGCAAGGTGCTGGTGTTCAGCGATGACGAGGATGACAGCAGCACCGACTGACCGTCGGTGACACTCACTGCTGTCACCACTGACGGAGCGTGACTGGTCTAGCTGCTTGGCCACTTTTGGTTTGCTTCATGATGCTGAGGTGTGTGGTACATCTGTCCATGCTGTATCTTGGGAGGGGGGTGGCTTGTAGATCTACATGTACGTCTAGACAGCTGGATGTGTGAACCGTATGTAGCTGGGGTTGGCAGTTCAAGCAGTCACATATATCACCTTGACGTGGTAGTGTTCAATCAGAGACTGTTAAAGGAGGTGCTAGACGTAGGGCAGCAGCAATGCAACATAAGGATGTGCAGAGTGTCTCGTGGTGCCAGCAGCGTTAAAATCAAGTGGTGTCCCAGCAAGGCCACAGTCATTGAAAGACAGCACATCACAGGTGTGCAGTTTATAAAATGACTGGCAGCAACGTTGAGTGTGTCGCATACAGCAATGTGTACATTTAATGCCAGCTTGAATGCAAGGCAACAATCAGCAAGACCGGAGACTTGTGGCAAGATGCTGGCGTGCTGGTGCAGGCCACAGTCCGCTACAGACAACTTTTCAGCTGGTTCTGACATCACTCTGCCAGCCCAGCTTGTTGGTAGCATCTCAATCTTTTACCAACAGACCTATCAGTAATTGTGAGGCTAAAACATCCTGACAGCTGGGGCTTTGTACAACCAGTGATGGTGGCAGCGCTTGCTGCGGAAGGGTGTGCAAAGTGCATGTAGCACGCAGATTTGGCATGGGCTGAGGTGTGTTGGGTTCTAGCAGCGCTGCATTTCAGGAGCTGGCCCATGGATGATCATGGAATATGGTTAAATTTACATGTCCCCAGCAGGTGTGGTCTTTTATACAGCATGAGGTGTCTTCACCACTGAGGCATAACACCACCATCCCAGCGCAAGCACTGCTGGCTGTGTGGCCGCATGCATGTTGTCGTGGTGGTACGCATGCCATGTCTGCTGTGTGCTAGATTGCACCGCAGCTACTGCCTCATGCCGCACTCGCCTTGGCTTCGTGTGCTTTGTGGTGCCGGCACAGCATGATGCACGCACAGCCTTGTGCTGTGCAAGCTTCCGCCTTTGTGGTTGATGGAAGGGGCGGAATGTGGCACACCGTTCCTGCAACCTTGCATTGAGTGAGTTGGTTGTGCTGCCTAAGCAGAGAGCATATAATCATTTCGTACTTGAAGGTATGCCGGATGTCAAGTCATACATGGGTTATTTAGTGCTGCTGGCATGGAGCGAGCAGCACCACCAGCATTGGCATCGCCTGCCAGCCTGACACAGTAGACAACGGTAGTTCACTGCTGCCGGCACGGGTGTGCAGCCGACCCTAAACTGACTCGTGTTGAGCTAAGCTTGCATGTATGCATGCATGCTGCTGATCCCAGCAGTGGTACGGCAGCATCATGGTGCAGCATAGGGCACCTGGTTGGCTCCGCAGGTGGTGCAGCACCTTGTTGTAGTCACGTGCACGCTTGATGTTGTGTATACGTGGTGGCAGTCTCACCCTAGCGTCGTGTATCTTTGCAGCACCCGGGGGGTGCATGACCACAATCATCCGTTGCAATAATTGTCGTTCTTAAACCAGTGCCTGGTTGGTACGGCATGTTTCCACCTCGTGCAAACAGACTCAGCCTGATGACAGCGGTTGCGCTACTGGCATCATGAACCTCTGTATGCAACCCAGCCAAGCGTGGTGCTGTTGGTATCTGAGCAATGTGAGTGCTGCATTTGCTGCATTGTGCTATGCAGTGTGGTTGCAAGCAACCTGTTAAAAATGGTGCCGTGCATTCATGTCTGCCATCATTTACGTGTAGCACTGGATTTGTTTTCTTGTGGCATTAGACGACTACACCGTCTGCAAACGCTTAGACAGCGCCGCAACATACTTTCTTTTTCTCCTATCCTTCCTTACTGCTGCCAACCCGGCCTTTCATCCTACATACCGTAACTGTCACACTGACTCATCCCAGCAAGCTGACATAATAGCTGTCATTTCACAGCGTAGTGCCTCGGGCTGACACACTTTCTAGCAGGCATGCACACAGCAGCTGCAATACCTATTCACCCTGAAGTTCACAACATACTGCATCTGTGCAAACTGTAACATCTGCTCAGTGCTAGCGCTGTGTGTAGCCTAGCTCTCTCCCCCCTCCCCAAGGGAAGACCGAGGCACAAGCAAGACATGAAACTCAACCAAGCATGGCAAAGCAAGCTGATGTATAGTAAAAAGAATCAAAGCAACTCCGTCCAGACAGGGGCATGCAGATGCAGCACAGCGGTGGTAACAACACCAAGAATAACAAGCCAGGTGACAAAGCACCTCCCATCACAAGCACCGACAAAGAACACCCAACAGTGGGCTGTGGCAGGTGCGCTGGCTATAGGCAGGCACAGATCTGTGCATGTGTGACGGCTGGAGTGTAACAACCAACAGCAGCGCACAGCAACAGCACAGTGCTGCAATTTCCACACTACACACGTCACAGACCTCAAGGTCTTCAACAGATACCTCTGGCACCAATCAACGTTGCATGGTGCAGCAAATTAGCCTGGTTTGTCGGCCAAAACTACAAAGGTTTTGTCTGAAAAATGGCAAGCCTTGGCATGGCAACTGCAAGCCGCACCAGCTACAGCAACAGCAGTAGGCACAGCACTATGTTTAGTGCTGATATGTGTGTTGTCCAAAGGATAACGTTCAAGTGTGCGTTATGGTGCTGTGTGAGTCACGTTGGGAATTTCAAAAAAAAATAGTTGTGGGGACGGCACTGGCTGATGCACCAGCCAGCTGGCTGGTGCGAGTCAACCACCTACTGCAATGCTCAGCCTCATCCCCGGCAACAACACGTTGAGAACGAGCTAACAATCAATCAGACAATTGGCTGCGGCGCAGCCGGCAAAGCAGCCTCCGGGAGTACACACGCCACCACCCACTAGCACCGAGACCTACACAGCTCAAGTGTACAGCTGCGGCGCAGGGCAGTACATAACTGCCACAGTTAGCAAGCAATGAAACTATCAAGTGCCTTCCTGGCGATGTTGGTTGCAGAGAACAGCACCAGCCCATTTCCGGCACAACAAGAGTCCTGGACAGCCAATGCAGGAACCAGGGTCAGCCTGCCACACCAAATCCCACAACGGAATGCAGCATGCATGCTTTGTATGAACCTGACGATAAACACCGCATAGGTAAGCCTTTGAAATTTCAAGCCAGTCTCCAGGGTGAGTACGTGTTTGAACAGCTTTGAAAAGCGGCTGCGCACCATGCATGTGGCATTTGACAGCCTCATGCTGAAGGAGTTCAGCTCTTCGTCCCAGAGCTGATGCTCTTGCAAAGCTTCTTGTGTGCGGGCCAGTGCAGCGCCTGGCAGGCCTTGCTGCAGTAGCGCGCAGTCCTGTAAGGCGGTGGAAGCAGCAGCAGTGTACATGCTTGTGACAACAGGCAAGCAAGCCACCTTGATGTGTTGACATGATCACGTCTGCTGAATGCTCAAAGATGTCATGGACACGAGTCGCTAAGCACATACACATGCACCTGAACCAGCTGCTTACACATGGCCTGGACAGTACAATCATACACAGGAAACCACTCGCAAACACGCGTTGCAACTTCAACCAGCTTGCCTGCACTGTGAGCAGCGGCTGCCCTTTGCCTCAACCAGCTGCAGCTCACTCGCCCCACGCAGCTCCACGCAGCCGGGGTTGTTGCAGCACAGCGGCACAGGGCAGAGCTCAGCCAGCGCCTGCCCGCAGGACACCAGGCGCGCGCCCAGTCCATACAGCAGCGGGAGGAGTTCTGTCATATCACAGCGCTCTGAGTTGTCACTGTTGCTGGCCGCGGTACCACAGCTGCCACCATTGCTGCTGCTGTCACGCCTCGTGTGGTGGCTGCTGGCGCTACTGACTAGTGCTGCACTGAGTTGATTGCTAGTGAGACGCTCTGTAATGCTGGCACTTACTGCAGTCAACACTGCATCTGCTGCTGCTTCCCCTGCTTCTGCTGCTTCCACGCAAACACCCAGGGCTGCCAGTGCAGCAGCTGATTCCTGCTGAAGCTGCTGCAGGTTGTGCAGCAGCTGCTGGTGTGCGTCGTTGCGTGCCCTGCCCAGCCCTGGCAGAGCTGCTGCTGGCGGCACAGCCTGCAGCAGGCTCGCTGCTGCCTCACACCCTTGACGCGTCGTGCTGAGCGGGTGCCGCAGCCTGACACGAATACGGACCTGCATGCCTTCTACGAGGTCATCCATCAACTCTGCTATGCCTGGCACGCGTGTCGAAACCATGCTGGCCAAGTTTGCGGTGGCCACAGCTCTGCCGCCCTGGCATTGGTGCGGGCCAGCGCACTGAAGCACTGCCCCGCCAGGGGCATTCCACGAGCCAGCAGCATGAGCGCCTCATGCGTGTGGTGTGCACGGCCTGTGCAGCTGGCAGCGGCAGCACTGCCGAGCTCCAGGCGGCTGCAAGCTGCTCCCGTGCTGGCAGCACTGCTGGACGCTGGGCTGCTGGTGGCTGGCTGCGCTGCTGCTGGCCCAGCAGCAATTTGTCTGCTGCCTGTTTCTTGTACAGCTGAGACCCCACGCCAGCACCCAGCATGGATACGCATGCTTGTGAAACCAGTACACAGGCGGCAGCCATGCATTTGCTGGTGCTGCTGCTGCTGCTGCTGCTGCTGGATGCACCTGTGCCTGGGTCACTGGCCGGAGCATCTGTGCTGTTGGCGAGGCCAGCTTGCAGCAGCTTGATGCAGCTGCAGCTGAGCGACATGATCAGCTGAGCTGGCAGCGGCATGGGCTGCCTGCTGTCTGTTGCCAGCTCCACCACACGCATGCATGCAGCAAGGCTGTGTGATGCCAGCTTGGTGCACGGCTGGCCGGCACGCACCGACAGCTCCAGGAACTGGCACGTAGCGAGCGGCTGCTGCTGGAACGAAGCCAGCAGCGTGGCGCGGCATGCAGGGCAGTGTGATGAGGCGTGGGGGAGGTGTTGGCGGGCAGCGACAGGTAGGCAGCAGCAGTGCAAGGTTAGTTCAGCAATCCTCGACAACCGCCGTGATAAGAACAGTGCGCCATGGCGTGATGGGAACAGGCAACTCGCCATAGGCTGGCTTGCCTCTGCAGCAAGCAGGGCAGCCAGGGCTTCTCAAGAGCCGAGTCCATCCCAGACCATGCAACGCCCTGGAGCTGACCCAGTCCAGGACGCAACATGCCGTTTGCACAACATGTCAGCTGTAACACATGTGTTGCAATTGTGGGCACTGGCACACATGATGAGCCCTGGGCGGGGGCTGCCGCTGGCGCTGTTCTCACCTGCCGCAACCAACACACTGAATGCCGAGGCAAACATACCCAGCCGCCCGGTATCCCCACTGCTTGCTGCTGCATGCATTATTGCAGGCCCCAGCAGCTGCAGCACCGGCTGCAGCAGCAGCTCTGCACCTGCTGCCATGAAGATCCCAAGCGCACAAGCACACTGCTCCATGAGCAGCAGCGCAGACAGCAGCAGGGCGACTGCAGTGGCAGTGCAGTTTAGTGGGTCCAGCAATGCTGCCTCTAGCAGCAGCAGCAGCTGCTCAGGGCTGGGCACTGCTGCAGTTGCCTCGAGGCTGCGCCACACTGCAAGGCCTGAACCGCCTTGTACATGTGCAACTGGATGCTGCTGCTGCTCCTGCAGCCGCTGCTGAGGTTGCATTGCGCTGCACATGCTGCTGCTGCCCATTGATGCAGCAGCAGCAGCAGCGTCAGCGACTATTACTATTATTATTATTACGGCTGTTGCTAAGCAAACAAGCCTCGTGTGCTTCTGCGTGAAGACGTGTCACAAGCACCACCAGGCGGCGTGGGTGCTCGGCACGGCTACACTCCGGCAGATTGCTGCTGTCAACTGCCCCAATGGCAGCTAGGTACTGCTTGTGGTAGGCGGGCACCTGTACGTGCTGCTGCTGTTGCTGCTGCTGCTGCTGCTGCTGCTGCCCCCTCCTGCTTCTGCCACCGCTGCTCATGGCAGCTGCTGGTGCTGGCACAGGTGACGAGCCCCCCAGCCGACCATGCTCAATTCCCACCGACCAAGCCAGGTGCATGTGCAGCAGCTGCATCAGGCAAGCAGGTCCTCCTGCAGGGTTTGTAGCTGCTATCTGCTGGAAGGTGGCTGGATGCGCTGCACGATCTCCTGCATCGCGCGGCACGCAGTCGTAGTTGTTTTTAAGCACAAACAGCAGCCAATAAGTCACTTTCTCAACGCCCTCGCCTATGCCCAGCCGCTGCGCTTCTTGCTCTGCTGCAGTTTGTGGTACAGCATTGCTGCTGCTGCTGCTGTTGCTGCTGGATGCAGCTGGCCAGGCCTGCCGTACAGCTACGCTCAACTGTGCTGCTGTCAGCAGCAGCGCATGCCAGACAGGGTGCTGCAGCGACCCGTTCTTTGTGAGTGCTGCCCACACTAACGTCAAACCCTGCAGCCACTTTGCAGCAGCTAGCAAGCCTTTGCCACTGACTGATTGTGGTTGGCGCACCTGCTGTGCCTGCTGCTGTTGCTGCTGATTGCTGTGTGTGTTGGACAGCGCCGCCCAAACAGGGCAGGCGGCAGCCAGGGCCAGCAGCAGGCCTGCAGGGTAGTATGCAGCAAAGCACACGGCTCAGGCAGTACAGCCAGTGCAGTACAATACTTTGCAGGATTGCGTATTCATGGCGGCATCCAAGCAACAGCAGCTGTATGATGATCATGCATGCCATGAAACGCTTGCGTAGTCGCTCTGCTACGGCTGCTGCAAGTGCAGCGTGCACACCATGCACATGGCACACCAGAGTTTGTGCTGTGACAGCAACACGAAACACTCACCGTTACTTTCCGTGCATGCCAGCATCCTGTGCCTGGTGCGCTGATCTTGTGAGGACCTTCACCATGTTACGCCACTCAGTAAGAAGTTACATGTTGTGTGTGCTAAAGACCCCAAAACACCTGGTGCTGTGTCGTCTGCTGCTGTGTGATGGCTTGCAGATGCAGCCAGCAGCTTCAGGCTGTACTGTAGGCTGCTGCAGAGCAGCATCGGAAGCTCTGAGCTGATGATCAGCCGCTGAATGCCCCCGGAGGTCTTGCTGCCGAGAAACGCCTCCAGATCAGCGACACTGCTTGCCACTGCTGCAGATCTGCCAGGGTTGCTGTGTGTCTGGACAGCTCCCGCAAGAATTTTTCAAAGCAAGCGGCGTCCTGCATAGTGTGTGATCTTCCGTGCTGCATGGTTCACGCGCCTTGCTACAAACGCGGAGTTTAGTTCTGAAGTTGTGCCGAGTGGAGTGACGATGCTTCCTTGCTGCTGGGCAGTACCGTAGTCAAGACAAGTACATGCGCTTGCGGCGTGTGGGATATGAACACCGTAACTTGTTGTAGGACATCACACGCAAGTAAAAAAAGTCTGCCACGCGGACACCGTGCAGCGGCTGCTCATCATGAGCCTCATGTCATTTGGCGGCTTTGTAACGTTACGCCCTCGCACGGGGGCGTATCTTTTTTTTTTTTTACGTCCTCTATATATACAACCATATAGTGCAAGGCCTGTTGGCCAGCATGGTGCTACTGGTGTGAACAGGTTCACTAGCAGTGTGGTGGGCATATAGCAGTGTGGTGGGCTGTAGCTCGTGTTGCAGCAATACCTTGTTTTGTGCAGTTGTTCCTTTTGAAAGATGAACCTGCTTGTGTGGCAGGGGCAGCATTGCTTGAGGTACGCAGCTGTGCACTCACGTGGAGCCCATGAGCCGTGTACAACTCACTCTTGTACACGCGCCGTTCAAACCCTTATAGGCCAATGCAGGCACGCCCAGCTACATGGCTCCCCAGCTGCTGCAGGCGCCAACCGCGCAGAGCAACCCTGCCACCATTACATGACTGACGGCATGCAGATGCAATAGAACGAGTTTCAAACGGCTCCTGGGCTCCAGATGCCCCTCATGGTCTGGCAGGGGCTGTCAGGACAGCAGCGACAGCTGAACCTGAGGGTACCCTGATGGCGGCGAGCTGGGGCATTCCCGGTGAGCAGGTGGCGGCGTGCTTGGCCAACCTGGATGTGCTGCAGCAGCTGGCAGAAGCGAAGCGAGCAGCACTAGGCTTAGCGTTGTTGGAGATCCAGGTGCTCCTGGCCCCCTCAAAGCTGGGCCTTCGCAGGCAGCTGCGGTTTGGGGAGTGCACGGCAAGGGCAGGCCAGTGTGAGCCGTGCAGCCCAGCCGCTGTGGCACAGCTGTGTGTGATAAGCAGCGCGCAGGGTTCTCACCAATTGTTGGGACAGATCAAAAAATGTTGTCGGCCGGCCTCACAATAATGCGGAGACTGCAAAAAAAATTTCCTGTTAATTGAGCCTGATCACCAGTATTACGGTTACCAATAGGTTTGGGTGGTTTAACCGCAATACGGTACATGGTATGAAGCTCAATTCCTTGTTACACGGGGCAGTGGCCAGTAAGTTGATTGTAACCAATGCCGTTATGTGTATGGCAGATCTTGTTTTGTCTTGAAAAACCTTATTATAAGCCCTGACCGACGGGTTTGTGTTGGTCTGTGGCCCGGACTCCTGGCACTGCACGATCGACAACGCGTGGATACCCTTGCAGCACATGAGGCTCTCAAGGTACATCATGCAGGTTATTGTACTGCGCCTGATCGTACTGCATGCGGTGATCAGCGTCAGGTACTTGGCGCAGGTAAGCAGAAGAGGCACTGCTGCTCATCAGCTGTTTCGAGCAAGCGGGTGACACACAGGTGTGTTTTTTCTTACCTGCGTACGCTGCTGCAGGCTGCACCTTTGACAGCAGTGATACCCAGCTTCCCCATCAGGTTCCAATGGGAGCATGGCCATGGCTATTGTGGCGAGCTGTCCATACAGCAGGTGAGCAGCATGTTTGATGTGGGCCTGCCATGGTGGCAAGGCCTGCTTGCAACGACATGCCCATGCAGCTGCAGGCGTGCACTTTGAGTGGCTTGGTGACCATGCAACAGCCCGCGGCAGTAAGACATGCACAGTGTGCATGTGCTTTGTGCAGCACCAGCGCCGCATGAGTCATGCAGGGAGAGTGTCATGTGAAGCGCGTGCTGCAGCAGTCCAGTACCACAGCTAAAACTGCAACCGACATGTGTGAGTTACAGCAACCAAGCACTATGCTACTTGATGGGCCAGGTAGCGGAAAACAGAACCCCATCATGCAAGTCGATAACGCTTGTACTCTGCTGCTGCTGCTGCTGCTGCTGCTGCTGCTGCCCCTGCTGCCGCCGCTGCTGTGTGTGGAGAACAGACAGCGCTCACACACGGTGTCTGGATCGGACAGCAACAAGCACGAGACACAGGCACTGGGGAGCTGCTGCTTGGCTATCCAAGCACTAAGCAGAACAACCTAGAGAGAGTGGTCAAAGCACTGGGGTTTGAGTATGTGACGTGGGACCCTGACAGCGAGATCAACCAGGTCAAGCCCACCTCATACATGCGCTGGGTGAAGCAGCAAATCATAGCTGGCAGGGCTGTTGTGTTCGGCGCACGACTCGAAGGTGGTGAGGACGACGAGTGGTACGACCACATCATGCCGGCGTATGGTGTGAGCTATGATAGCGTCACGGCAGGGCAGTACGATGCGCGGGACAGGCTGCTGTGGACTGACGACTTTGGGTGAGCTGAGCATGCGACAGTCAAGGCATGCAACATCCTGCGATGGTGCTGCAGGCACTGCGCTGTACATGCAGCCGTTGCGACAAAGGGCGCAGCACAGCAGCACCCCAGCTGCACTGCACATGCTGACGCTCTGCTGATGCCAGCCACGCACCACGCGGGTTGCCGGCTTGCAGGAACCACCTTGACAGCGTAAACAAGACATCATGAACCTAAAGACAAGCTGCCTGTGTCTGACTAGCATGTAGGGCATCCCTAGTTGATGCAGCGCCTGCCGGCTGCCTGCCCGCCTGGCCGAATGCTGCTGACTGCTGCGCTGCCACTTGCAGGAACCTCGCAAACAAGTCGATGTCGGATCCAAGCTTCTTTGCAGCGCGATACAAATGTCAAATGCCAGAGGACACGTTCATCGGCTGCATCCCCACAGGAGCCCCCACCTTCGCCACAGCAATGGGCGGCTTGCATGATTCCAACAACCTCCTCCTACCCATCCGGCTTATCATGTCAGGCTGGTCAGATGGCAGCAACCCAGCGAGAGAGCCAATCGTCAAGACACATACCGTCAGTGCACGCTATCGGCTGGCATTCAAGCCCAGCGCCAAGGTAAAACCTGGACAGAGGATAAGCATTTACCGCTGTGATTGTTCAGCCGACGGCAGCGGCGGTCTGCCACCAAACCCTACCAGTGGCAGCCAGTTGACGCGCGCTGGCTGCCGCAGCTGGAGCTTCACAATGGGTGCCAGCACTCCCTCACAGCTCAGCCACAGGACGCTGGGCGTGCTGCGGTCCAACAGTGTGGTGTACTTTGTGGCCATGCTGCAACGTTAGCACGCACAGAGAGACAGCAGCGTGCCTGCGCCCCTACCCCGCTCCAGCTGGCAATCCAGTGCGTGGGCTTGCACAGGGCTGTGCCACAGGACGCTGTGGGTGCTGCGGTGGTGCGTGTGGCGTCGCAGTGCTGCGCCAGCAACTTGCAGGAGGCTTGGCTAGCTAGGTAGGCATTTGAGCGCCTGAGCAGGCGAAGCTTGGCGCACGCACCATCACTGAACTGCATGCTGCAGTGCAGTCACAGCGGTGAGGGTGACGGGGCAAGTGGCGTGTTGCTTGGTGTGGTTGTCATGGGGTCTACATTTGCATGACATGGAGTGTTCACTTGCAGCACTTCACGCCCGCCAGCAGTCATGTGCATTGAATGAGAATGAGCTTGGTCAGACCAAAGAGCTAGTGCCGCGTCGAAAGTGCGCACGATGTAGATGCAGCGCATGTTTTTCAACAGTAGAGCGATCTGTCTATTTATTGTATTGCACTTACTTGGTGAGGTTTGCACGGCGGTTGCCGTCAGGCAGTTCAGTTTTGGCAGGTGACATGCCACCTGATGATGTTACTTTACTTTACTTCACCTAACATGCTCCACCCATGTAGCTCCACCCATTCAGCAGCCAACAAGAGGCTCATCGGGGGGATGTACGCAGTCTAGAGTTCAGCAGGGCCATGAGTGCCTAACATGCCCTTTCCCATGCAGGGATGATAGGGCTGTTGTGCAACCGGTGAGACTTGCATGTGAAGTCGGCGTGGGCTCCCACCCTAGTACTGCTGAGCAGCACCTGCAGCACGTGAGGGAGCAAGAGTCCCTCAACACGGCTCACCATTGTGACGAAGCAGCAATCCTGGCTGCACTCAGGCATGAACCAGCAGTGTAGGAGTCATGTTTGTGTTTGCTTTTGGTGGCTGTTTGCTGATTTTGGAGGGTGGCAGAGCTCATGTGCTGCGGTGAGCCCTCGTGGACGGTGTTTGACTGGCTTGATGCAGCAGAGGCAGAGCAGTGTTGCTGCTTTCATGTACTTTCATTTCCTGGTGAAAGGTGATCCTGCTATGGGGCATGCTGTGCTCGTAAGTGTCACAAGCGCCTTAGAGACAATCTTCAGACCTTGCTGAGGCTTCGGTTTAGCTAGTCATCATCATCATATTATATTCGGTTTAGTCGGTAAATTTCTTGGCTGTTGTGGGACCCCATGAGCCTTGCTTGGCTCCTTAGTGGGTGGGCCTGTGGCCCTACTTTGGTATTTGGTAGTTTACATCATCGAACCTGGGCTCAAGCTGGCGAGGGAAGCGGCGGTCACTACACAAGGCGCTCGTGTATGCGCTGCCAATGGCGCCGCAGTCGCAGCGAGGCTGCCTGCTGTGCTGCCAGCAGCAGCATGGCCAGGCTTGCCAAACATATGCTGGAGTTTGTGGCTGTGCATTTGCAACCATTTGTTTTTGTTGTGGTAAGCAGCGCTGCCTAGTGCACTGCATTGTGTACTGGTCATGCGGTGTACAGCAGTCATCACCTCTATACTATCATGCTTGTCAGTACATTCAAAAAGGGTTGCAACTGTCATCAGCTGGTTGCGTCCTTTTGGGAGTCTCTGTTGGTGGCTTCGTGGTCTCACTCTGGAGCTGACCTTGCAATAGGCTTGAAACTACGTCGATGACTTTCTGGCCCTTCAAGGGATTGTCGGCCAACCGGGTGGGCTCTATTCCTCAGCCTGACCGGAACAGGTACCTGGACAAGTCGGCACCCAAATCTGCTGCAACCACAACCGCCTAGTATCTTGCAACGCTGTTCCATTTCGCGTTGGTTTCAAGGCACATCATCTGAGACAGCCTGTCTTAGTAAGAGGTAGCAAATGAGTTGCTGGTAGTGGCGGTCACAAATGGATCATACTGCGCACAAAACATGCTGTGCAGCTTGCCAAGCAACGACTGTAAACGGAAAAGTGGAGTAGCTGTACAGGCCTGCCAGGCTGTAGTACCAGCATCAGTCCCTCAGAGCACCAGACATCGCTGAGTTTACCAAAAGAAGCACAGGATGCAAGCCCAGCCCTCCAGGGCATGCAAGGAGCAGCAGTGCACGGCAAGTGTCCACAACTGCACTTCACTCTGCCTCACTTCCTTCTGGGTTAAAGTGCTGCTTCTTGTTCCATCTGCACAGCAGCCTGCTGAGCACGAATGCGCACCGCTGAGCTCAACACACGCAGATCGCAAGGTGCCTGCATACACCAGCGTGAGCCTACTCATCAAGAACATATCACATGATTCATTGTACATGGCCTTTGCCTGAAGGCTTCCGCTCTTAGCCCTTGCTTCTGCAGCAACAGCAGCAGCAGCAGCAGCAGCAGCAGCAGCAGCAGCAGCAGCAGCAGCAGCAGCAGCAGCAGCAGCAGCAGCATGTGCGCACACTAGTGTACTGTTGGCGTTGTTCCATATTCCACTCTGCATCGCTGACAATGCTCAAGTCGACATTATTGTTAGATAATGCTGAATGGCACGGCACGTGTGTTGCTGTCCCCCATTTACAGCTGCGGCAGTTTGTCGTGCTTCTGGCAAGTGCTTCACAACAACAACCATGCCTAGGGGAATGCCTTGGCTGCGGAATGCATGTTGCTATCTGCTACGTTGGTATTAGTAATTAAAAACAACCTTGCATGCAACCTCAAGCATTGTGGCTGGCTGACTGCAGTAGTCTAACTGTTCAGTAACCGCCTGCACGGCACACCTGCGGCGCGCGCCCTTGGAGGTTGCCGCTCCTGCCAATATACACATACACACATGTGTAAACTGTGCTTAAAAAACACGTGTATGTTGTAGCATGCATGCAGACATGCACGCTGTTATGGCCGGCGGTTTCTGTCGTAGCAGAAACGGGCGGCACTTTCTGCCAGCACAGAACGAGCTGCGCTTCACTTGAGATATTGTTTAGTAATACACACTTTTTGTGCCTTTCCGTGCCGATGCCGGGCTTCTGGTCTGTGCACGGGTTTTAAAACTTCTCGCACAGAGCAAGCCCACACTAACTGCGACGATGAAGCCGGCCGAGTGCACAAACGCCACTCACTGTGCTCCGTCTGATTTAAAGAAGCGTATTACCTCGATGCTGTGGTGTGCCAAATAGACAGGCAGCAACCCACGCCCAGCAGCAGCAAGCAACACGCAGGGCTGCTGCCATCCTGCAGTGCCCAGCCACGCCAGCAGTCATCACCAGTGCATGCAAACGATGCTGCTAAGCATGTACAGTGACGACATACATGGCTGAGCAGCCGCCGCCACACCACCATGCAGCAGTTTTTTCCATATTTATAGGTCTAGCTGTTGCCATGCTGCAACTCACCAGATCCGAACTCAGTGATCGAATATTATGTATGTTAAGATTATCAACATCATGTTACCCATTTAAGCCGTAGCAACAATGGTTGAGTATGTGTGTCACATTGCCAAGTTCAGGGACAAGCTGCCCAGCATAACAAGCCTCATGACAAGCCACTGCCGAGGCTTAGCGACTCACTGAGCACCGCAGCGGCCACCGTCACAAACATGCCTGCAACGCGCAACCGTGAAAGTGGCTGGGCGCCACTGCCTCGCCCCTGCAGTGGCCAGCAGGCGACCACGTATGTGCATCTGGAAGCCTGCCCCACAGCGCTGATGTGCTGTGCACGCAGCACATGCGCAGCACAGCAGCTGCCCACCAGCACAACTGCTCATAACTACAGCATGCGGCTCCCCTACCGCCGGCCACGGCCACCCCCACCCCCACGGCCGCCCCTGCCGCCGCCCCTGCCGCCGCCCCTCCCGCCGCCTCTGCCGGCAGCGCCACCACCCCTGCTGCTGCCACCACCCCTGCCGCCGCCGCCGCCACCACCCCTGCCACCACCGAAGCCGCCGCCGCCCTTCCTCACCCCGCCGCCACGCACGCTACCAGGGCCACCGCCGCCACCCCTGCCCCTGCCGCCGCCGCCCCCAGCCCCACCCCCACCACGCCCGCCACCCCGGCTCCTGCCCGCAAACCCGCCGCCGCCGCCAACACCGCCGCCGCCTCTGCCGTCAAACCCTCCCCTGCTGCCGCCGCCGCCCCTGCCCCCCCGCCCGCCCCTGCCACCCCTGCCGCCCTCCTTGCGTGCCGCGTTCGTCTCGGCGCGTTCCTTCATGCCCTGCTGCAGCCGCGCCTTGCGTGCGCGGTCGCGCGCCACCTGGTCCTTGCTGCGCAGCTCGCCGCCCTTGACGGGCGCCGCACCCTTCACCTTGAAGCTCTTGTGCCGCATGCCCTTGTCGAAGCGGCGCGCCAGGTCGGGGTCGGCGCCGCCGTCCTCGGGCACGCCTGCGGGCGCGGCGAGGCGGCGCAGCAGGGTTGAGGCAGCCGCAGCCCAGCTGTGCTGGCAGCCTCCTGACGAATGCCTCCTGACGTTCACAACCCCTTCATGTATGCTGCTCGACCGCGAGACACACAACACTATAGATAGACAGACAGACAGACAGACAGACAGACAGACAGACAGACAGACAGACAGACAGACAGACAGACAGACAGACAGACAGACAGACAGACAGACAGACAGACAGACAGACAGACAGACACACAGACAGACAGACAGACAGACACACAGACAGACAGATAGGGAGCGAGAGGGAGAGGAAGAGAGAGAGCGAGAGGGCGAAGAGGGGGGAGAAGAGAGCGGGCGGGAGAGAGAGAGGAGGAGGGGGGAGAAGAGAGAGGGAGGGAGAGGGGAGAGAGAGAGAGAGAGAGAGAGAGAGAAGGGAAGGAGGGGGGGGGGGGGAGAGAGAGGGGGAGTAGAGAGAGAGAGAAGAGGGGGAGAGTCGCCTGGGTTGTACTGTCGTGAGCCATCACAGCATAAGGGCATGGCTGGCCCCAAATCTGGTGCAGCCGCCGTCACCCCCACACAACCCCAACCATGCGCAACGCATGCCCGCTGCCACACCTGTCGCCGCGATGCGCTGCTTGTTGTGCTTGGCCCACTTCTTGTACAGCTGCCCCGTGGCCTCGCCCTTGCCTGGGCCAGCCAGCACCGTCTGCCCGCTCTCCGTGCGGATCTTCTTCAGCTTGAGGCCGCGCTTGTCCTCAGCGCCCGCAGTGTTGACGTATGCCTTCTTCTTCTTGTCCCACCTGGCACAACACACGGGCGACAACGCGGCACAAGGCAGGGTGAGGGAGGCTGCACTGGAGGTGTCATGCTGCTGACTGGAAGTTGCAGCAAAGAAAGCAGGGTTGTGCCTAATGAAGCTGACACACGCATGTACGCACAACAAGCCCACTCTTCATATACATGTGTGTCGCAAATAGACAGAAAATCGGCAAGCAGCCCCGGATACGGCACAGCTATGATGCCCCAGCACACATTAGCCTTAGTTATCACCCCCCCCCCCCCCCCCCCACATGCACACAAGCTCAACCGCAGCACGCAAGCCAACGTCACGATAGCACGGCTGGCAAGCGCGACGCCAATGCCGCTGCCAGAGCGCCCTGCACAGCTCCCTAGGACACACACGTATGCGCAGTGGCCGAGCACAGCCAGCCGCACACCCATGGCAGCGGCTGCCGCCACGCACTTGAACTGGCGGCGCTGCGCGGCCATGCCGTCCGTGTCCTCCCCCGTCAGGTCCAGCACCGCGGACTGCAGCTGGGCGGCCTCGTTGTCCAGCTCAAAGCTCTCGCCATGCGTGCAGCCGTCACTGCAACACAGTGCACAACAAGCACGGGCAGCAGCAGCAGCAGCAGCAGCAGCAGCAGCAGAAGAATCAGCCTGATTCGCGATAATAAACAAAAGTGCAGGCATGCAGCTGCAAGCGAAGGTGCGCATACAAGGTGTTTGCGTGATGCATCAGGGCGGCCCCCCAGCTCCGGAGCCAGAAGGGACAGCTGCCATGGTGTTGTTGCGACGTGAAGCCATGCTGGCGCGGCACACTACGCGACAGCCGCCTGCTGCAGCAAGGACGGCTGCCTGCAGCCAGCTAGGAAGCAGCTGCTGTCCTCATCTTGTCCTGACAGATGACTGTCAAACGGCAGGAGGTGGGCTGATGCTGTCAGCAGACAGACAGGCGCCGCAGCTTCTGCCCGCTCACCGTGTGTTGCTGACGAAGAAGCCCTCGTCCTTGTACTTGCCGGATGCCAGCGGGCCCGCCGCACACTGGGGCAGCACAAACACGCTGCGCCGCCGCCCCTGCTGCTGCTGCCGGTGGCCATGCTGCCGTTCGCTGCCACTGTCCTCTTCTGCATTCTCACCATCGCTGCCGCCATCGCTGCTGCCAACCCCAGCAGCAGCAGCTGCAAAGTCGTCATCATGCTCAGCGTAGTCATCGCTGCCTGCTGCTGCTGCTGCTGCTGCTTCGTCCTCATCGTGTTCGCTGCTGCTGCCACCATCCATGTCATCATCACTACCAGCAGCATCCTCGGCCTGCTGCTGCTGTCTCCGTGTTTTTTGCTGTTTCCGCTGCTGCTGCTCTGCTGCCTGCACACCGCTGCCGCCCAGCATGTGCTGCTGCTCTTCTGCTGCCAGCCGCCGCTTCTGCCGCTCCTTCTCTATGATGGCGGCATGCGCGCTGCGCTTTCTGCTCATGACGTCGCTGGACTTGTAGCGCAGGGCTGCCTCGGCCTCCGTCTGCATGGTGGGGCCCGCGTGGCTGGGCCGCAACTGGCACCACACGCGCGCGCGCGCAGCGCCGCGGTCGGGCGCGCGGGCAGGGCAACGATGTCAACAGCGGCGCCACGAGCCAAGGCACAACCACCACACACCTGCCACAGCCAGCACACGCGGCTCGCACGCGCACAGCTGGCGCTGCCACATGACGCCATGATGTATATAACCACTGTGTGAATGCCTGGACTGGGCTGACCTGAGTAGCAGGCGGGCTGGCGGCTGGCGCGCCGAGCTCACCTTGGCTATCTCCGCCTCCAGCACCGTTGCTGCCGGCCTGAACGCGCGCAGCTTGGCAGTGAACTCAGCCAGCGACACCTCGTGCTGCAAGAGCAGGACAGCAGCAGCAGCAGCAGCAGCAGCACCGGTTGCAGGATGTAAGACAATGCGAGCTGCTGCGGTCGCTGCAGCTGCTGTTTGGTGGTCCCGACGTGGTTGACGTGCGCATGCAGTGATCGCGTCAGCCGCTGACGCCGGATGAAACAGTAGCGCACTCAAATGTGGTCGCAGTTGCAAGACGACAGACGGTTGCTGCCGCTCCTGCTGTGCTGGGCACACCCCCTCTGTCACTTTGCGCAACCGCAGCACATATGCTCAGCCCCCCCCCCCCTCCCCCACCTGCATGTCGTACTTGGCGCCCCCCTGCTGCTGCACCTTGGCCAGCAGCAGCGGGTGAGGGCCCTCCGGCTGCAGCTGCTTGGCGCGCTTGGCGCTCTCAGCACTGCAGCATCGCGAAGGCAGTACAAGGCAGTACAAGGCAGTACAAGGCAGTACAGTCAGCTATGTGGCACCAAGTCAGGCATTTCGTTTAAGGGCAGCAGCTGCTCATTACGAGTGGCTATCCAGCACTGTGGAAAGGGGCGGGGGCTGCACCAGCCAGCACAGGAGCGGCTTGCAGGTAGGGATGCTGCAGGCGGCAACTGCACAACCTGCAGTACAGGCAGTACATGCCTGCATGCAGCACAGAAGCACATGGACACCTGCCTCGACATGTCGACTGCTCACCTGGCGGATGGGCGCGTTTTGAGGTACAGCGCGTAGGCGTTGACCAGGGAGCGCGTCAGCCCGCCCAGGTCCTGCTGCGCCTCGCTCAGCTGCCTCACGTGGTCGACCAGCGGCTCCAGCAGCAGCGGCGGGAACTGGCCGTACAGCGAGCTGCTGCTGGCGGCGCTGTCGGCTGCAGGAGCCGGGTCAGGCGGCAGCAGCAAAGCAGAGGGGCAGGTCGCCGCGTCCCGCTGAGCAAGGCATGTCAAGCAAACAGAAGCAAGCGCAGCGCCTGCGCTCACATGCAGCAGGGCTTGCATTGCTTCGCGGGGGAGATGTGGGTCGACGGAGAAGCAGCTGCACAGTGCGCAGCAGCAACTGCACAAGCAGCCACTGAGCTCAGGGATGAAAGGCCGCACATGATATGCAACACCGAACACAGCGACTGAGTGAACGCGCCGCACACGAAATGGACAGCAGCTGTGCACACAAGTCCGCGGCATGCTGACTGGGCCGCTGTGCGCAGCAGCAGCAGCGCCGCCGCGTCGTCCCTGCCCACCTGCTGCTGCCGCCACGAGCCCCCCGGTGCCTGCCACTGCAGCCGCTGCTGCTGCCACGGCGCGCGGGTCTGGCGTGGCGGGCGCCGGCGCCACCTGGCAGGTCAGTCAAACACGCGCGGCACACAGGGGCATGGGGACGCGCTGAGTTGTTGCGGCGGGGGTTTCGATTCCTGCTGTGTGCATTGGAGTAAGGGGACAGCTCAACTCCCTTGCACGCGGCGCAGGAGCACACGCAGGCAAGGTGCTGTGCTGGTCGATCCGGCACGGCCCGCCTGCAGCAGCAGACTCTTGCAGGCGCACCACGTCACATCCTTGTCATGGCGAGTCAGTCAAACTGCGCGGTACACAGAAACCTGGGTGTTCAATATGTTACGACTCTACAAAAACCCTGCCAAACCCCTAAACCCACCGTGCAGCCGCAGCTAAAACCCTGCCTCACCGTGCGTCCCAGGTACAGGTGCAGGTCAAGCAGGAAGGGCAGCTCCTCGCGCGTCAGCAGGCACAGCGCGCTGCCGGAGCGCCCCGCACGCGCCGCACGCCCGCACCTGCAGGCCAGCGCAGCGCGCAAGCGTCGACACCGACAGCCGTGAAAGACGCCGCCAGTTGCACTTGCAGCCGCCTGCAGCCACGCGCCCAGGGCTGCGCAATGAGGTCACTCCCATCTACACATGCTCGGCGTGGATGCAGCGCGAGGTTGCGCCGGAACCTGCGCAGCTGTGCAGGGATTTGGAAAAAAAAGCAGGCCAGCGCGGCCCACCTGTGCACGAAGAGCTCCGGCTTTGCGGGGAAGTCGTAGTTGATGACGTTGTCGATGAGCGGGATGTCGATGCCGCGCGCCGCCACGTCGGTCGTGATGAGCACGCCCACCTTGCCGGCCCGGAACTTTGCCACGTGGATCTTGCGCGCAGTCTGCAGGGGGGCGGACGGGCGTCACAGGCATGCGTTATAACACATGTCAATGACATGGAGGTAGCACGACGGCAGGGAGGCACATCTGGTTCCAACCAGGATGGTGGCACATATGGCACCACAGACATGTCAAGTGCCTGCTGCCTTCAACACCGCCAGGGCCGTACAGACATGTGCCACCCCACCTCCTGCTAGAGTAGGCACACCCCACGCCACACACTGCCACATCCCACGCCACCTACTGCCACCCCATCTACTGCACAGACATGTGCCACCCCACCTCCTGCTAGTGTAGGCACAAGGGGAAACTGCAGGCACACAGCAAAACAACAGGAGCTGCTGAATGACAGGCAGCACAGCCGGCGCATCCCCTCAAACTTGCAGAAATCCTATTCGTTCATCAGAGGCAGGCTCAGCATGATGAGAGGTGTGTGAGTGGGTGTCTCTGTCACTGGGGGCGAGCCAGCTGAGCACATCCTCACAAACAAAATGTGCACAACACCTCAATCGAGCTGGACGCCTGAGTCCAGACAGGGCCATGCCACGACAGCCCATCAAGCAAGCAACAAGAGAAACAACACTGGCACCCACACGCGCGCTGCTGGTGGCGGGCAGGAGCAGCGGCCGCAGGCAGAGCTTACGGCTCATACACAGCCGCGGCTCAGCCCTGCAGCTGAACCACAGCCGCGGCTCAGCCCTGCAGCTGAACCACAGCCGCGGCTCAGCCCTGCAGCTGAACCACAGCCGCAGCTCAGCCCTGCAGCTGAACCACAGCTGCAGCTCAGCCCTGCAGCTGAACCACAGCTGCAGCTCAGCCCTGCAGCTGAACCACAGCTGCAGCTCAGCCCTGCAGCTAAACCACAGCTGCAGCTCAGCCCTGTAGCTTACACCACACCCGCATCTGAGCCCCGCAGCTGAACCACAGCTGCAGCTCAGCCCTGCAGCTTAGACCACAGCCGCAGCTCAGCCCTGGCTGCGCTGTCCCACCTGGTCCATGCTGCCAAACACGCAGGCCGCGGGCACGCCCTCGTGGCTCATCAGGTTGTGCAGGAACTCCACGTGGTGCCGCGTGCTGGCAAACACCAGCGTGCTGCTGCCCTGGGGCAGCCCCTCACGCACCAGCCACAGCAGCGCGGCGGGCTTGTCGTCAGCACGCACTGCAGCAAATGCAGCACAGCGAGGGAAGCACAGCAGCCGGCGCTGGTTGCGCGTGTATTGCGGCCTCGCAGCTGGCACAACGCTGCCTAATGATCAACGCAAACTCTACTACAGACACAAGAGGAGAAGGAGGGCCAGCAGCTCATGTGGCAGCTTCAGGGCAGCTGCCAGCGCCAGTCATCACCACGGACTGTCTCACAAGGCTCCTTCCTGGACAGCCGGCCTCCAAAAAACCTGCAGCACCCGCGTGCACTCCCGCCCCGCGTGAGCGCGCACCTGTGAAGAAGGCCAGCCCCGCTCCGGCGACAGCTTCCTGTCCGCATCCAGCCGCACCAGCTGCGGGCTGCTCAGGCCCGGCCGGCGCAAAGTCGGCCAGGCTGCGCGGCAGCGTCGCGCTGAACATCAGCGTCTGCCGGCTCTCACGCAGCCGGCCAACGATCTCGCGCACCTGCACGGCGCATGCCACAGGAACATGTGAACACACACGGAAGCTGGCCCAGGGCTGAGACCGGGGGCCTGGGGTGTTGCTGCTGCACGCTCCGCTGGAGCTAGCTCAGGGTGTTGCTTGCCTGCGCGAGAAGCGTCCCACATGCAACCCGCGCTGCCCATCATCACGCCGACACTCCTGATGACCGTGCTGGACGCACGGCGCGCACGCCGCACCAGCTGCGCCGCCCAGGCTCCCAGGCCTCCCACCTGCTCGGCAAAGCCCATCTCAAACATGCGGTCGGCCTCGTCAAACACGCAGTACTCCACGCTGCCCAGGCCGAAGCCCTGGACCTCCGCGAGGTGGTGCAGCAGGCGGCCGGGCGTCGCCACGATGACGTCCGGGCTGGCCGCCAGCTCAGCAAACTGCGCCTCCATGGCGTCACCGCCCACCAGCACCGCTGTGCGCAGGTTGCTGCCACGGCCGAACTCGCGCACCACCTGCAGCCACGCACGAAGTCGCGCAGCTGGTCGGTGTGCATATGTGACAATGCACACCATGGGTGATCGCCTGTGCGACGAGAACCTTTGTATGCATCGCCTGCATCCTTTATGCTGACATGCAGCCGCTGAGCGGGTGGGCAGTCGATGCAGCTGGCCGACTGCGCCGCAGAGCGCGGACAACACAAGCATGCCGCGCACAAAGGCACAGGCAGCAGCACTGTTTGCTGGAGATACAGCTCCCGCTGCTGTGCTGCCAATGCTGCTGGTTGCTGAGCAGCCCACCAGCAACCCCAAGGTGTCGGCACCACCAACTGAGCAGCTGCTGCTGCTGCTGCTGCTCAAGTCCGATGTTGTGCTGGCTGACCTGACACCGCCCCCAGCCAGCGCCGCACCTTGTGCGTCTGCAGGGCCAGCTCGCGTGTGGGCGCCAGGATGAGGCCGCGCGCGCCAGCCTTGGGCGCGTGTGCGGCCAGCCGCTGCATCATCGGCAGCACAAACGCGGCCGTCTTGCCGCTGCCGGTGCGCGCCATGCCGATCACATCGCTGCCCTGCAGGTTGGCAGGGTTGGATGCAGTACGCGCAAAGCAGCAGGTGAGTGCAGGTGGATGCAGCACGCGCACAGCAGCAGGTGAGTGCAGGTGGATGCAGCACGTGCACAGCAGCAGGTGAGTGCAGGTGGATGCAGCACGCGCACAGCAGCAGGTGAGTGCAGGTGGATGCAGCACGTGCACAGCAGCAGGTGAGTGCAGGTGGATGCAGCACGCGCACAGCAGCAGGTGAGTGCAGGTGGACGCAGCACGCGCACAGCAGCAGGTGAGTGCAGGTGGATGCAGCACGCGCACAGCAGCAGGCGAGTGCAGGTGGATGCGTGCTGGCAGAGGCAGCCAAACAGCAGCAGGCGAAAGCAAGGTGAGACATGCACCGTGGCAGCTGCTGCTGCTGCTGCCACTGTGGCTCTGCTGGAGTTCAGCCAGGCAGCCACTGCAGCGCACAGGCTCGTGTACGCA
>JACERP010001278.1:0-23606 GCA_014080715.1 Scenedesmus sp. NREL 46B-D3 | reverse complement strand
GCTCTACAATCACTCGCTTACAAAAGAGCTTGCTATCCTCCGTGGATTGCTGCCAAAAACTTCGACTGGTGCATATCCAGTGTGTACAAGCGGCCTGGGAGCTAGCGGCAACACACAGCGCACCTCATTCAATGGTTGTGAATGGCGCGAGAGTAATGCAACTGCGCCCTCGGCTCGCATTCATAGATGAATCACGGGGTGGTGTAGATGTACAGGAAAATTGCTTGAAATGCGTATGCCTATCACGCAGTGGTCTGGCACCTTTATGCATGTGCAGTGGCAGCAGTGTCACATCCAGGAACCTGTTAAACAGTGTTTGGCGCTTCGTCACAGCCTCACTGGCGAGCGCGCAAGGTCACTGAAAGCAATATTTTTTAGTTGAACATGAGACAGGCTGCAAGCTGACAAGCTGCGTTGTGTTCGGCCCGGCACTAGCCAGGTGGCTTCTTGCATTGCAATGCACATCCGTCGGCTGATAAAGATTGCAGCAGTGTGCTGCTGCCAGGGGACTGCCAGAATGCACATATTTTCAAGGGGTTGCAGGAAGGACACATTACACAGCACAATGCAGCAAATGCAGCACTCACATTGCTAGAATGCACAGAATGCCACAGGTGTGTCTCAATGCTGCCCCGGCTCAAGGTAGCTGGCAGCTACAGCCTCCAAGGCTGAGTCATTCTTATGAGCAGCATGTGACAAGCTACAGCACGACCTGAAGCACAAGGGCATAGGGTTCCAAGACGGGGTTGATGATATGTATCAACATTTCAAGCCTCATTCAACTTGGATGTAGTCAACACTGCAACTATGTCACTACGTCTGTATACAGACAGTAGAATACAGCAAAGCAATGCTACAGTACAAATGGTTGCAGGAAAAGCACACCCTGCAAAGCACAATGCAGCCAATGCGTCCCTCACCTGATATCATAGCGCCGCCGCCACCATGGCTGAAGCGTGTTGAATCAGACACGTTCTGCTACTTCTCCTGTTGTGACTCTCTAGCAGCAGTGTAGAACTACACTCAACTGCAGGCGCACCGTCACGTATAGTCACTGGTGTGCAATGCGCGCCACTGTGGTGCAGCATCATCCCAAAAACCTGGAACATGGGTGCCCCCCGGCTGCAGCTTGCTGTGCAGCCACCCACACGCGCTCAGAACTAGTTCATGTGGCACTGATGGAAGCTGAACCCAGCAGCACGGAACATGCGCCCAATTACAACAGCTGCAGTTCAGCCTGAGCCAACGCAGAAACGGCAGCTGCACAAATCTATGAACCAGTGGGCAGTAGAGCTTGGTCTTGGGCAGACCTAACCTCACATCAGCCGCTATTGGTGCCTGCCGGAGGCCAAGCAAAGTTCCGCCACAACTGAACGCTCATATGTAACAGGTGCAAGCTTTTGCTGTGCAAAGTATTTGATGCTTGCAATGCAGGCTGCAACTGCAAACGCAACGCGTTGCGACCTGCAGCTTGCAAGCTGCGCCGTTTTGCCCATGTGATTCTTGAACGGCCACACGCGGCAACCAACCTGCATACGAGAGCTCAAGAATGTTGCAACAGATGCTGTGCCACAATGCTGCGCCCATTTGCCTGAGAGACACAATCTTGCACCAGCCAGAAGCCAAATGCGCTCATTGCAATCAAGCCCAGCATAGCTGCACTACAGCGAGCATGCAAACACGCGTCGGCTTGACCGTTGCGAAACCGCAGCTCCTCAGAGACCGCCATACTTGCCAGGAACTGCTTGTGGAACACTCCCAGCTTCCGCACCACTCCTCGATGTCTTCCTCAGGGGCAGGAAGGTTGTCCTGAAGTGCAGCGTGCCTGCCTTCTGCCCAAAGCCGCTGCCAGCACTACAACGATGCCAGTGGCGTCCAGCAGCTCGCTGCAGTACAGCCAGTCAGCAGGCTTGCCCAGCGCCTCGGCCGCCGCCACAGCACAGCTGGCAGCGTTATCCTGCAGTGATGAACAGCAGCAGGCGGGCGATGTAATGCAGCAGGGCTTGCAGCTATGCAGCGTTTGCGGCATCTTGCTGATGCAGGCTGTGCAGCGATGCCTCTACACACACAGCCATGGGTCGCCTCCCCGCTCAGCGCTCTGCCATACATTTGCTACCAGTCAGCCAGGCCGCCAGCAACGCACCTTGGGAATGCATACAGCGCACCCTCCGCTGCGTTGCAGCTGACGCCCTGCAGCTGGTTGAGCCCTGCAACCAGTGTCGCTGCGCGCCGGGCCAGGGAACCCAGCACTGCATCACGCTCCTGCAGAGGCACAGGCAGCCAGCATAGCTTGCAAGGCAAGACAGCAGACGGCCGAAACGGCCCGAAGGGCGTGCACAACCTGGCAAGACAGGAACGCCGGCAGCTGGCTTAAGCTGCAGCAACTATGCCGGGCGGCTGCAGACGTGGTAGCAACCGGGTGATGGATACAAACCATACGTTTTCCTTGCAAGTTTTATCGGCAATTGCCAGCTGGTGCTGCTGCTCATCAAGCTGGAGTAGGGTCCTGCAAGCTGGCAGGTTCCCAGCTGGCAAGCCATAAGGGCTGCAAGTCAGCACAACTTGTGCTAGCTGGCGAATGCAGCCCCTTGGCTGCACACCCTGCCCCCCCACCTGCACGTAGAGCTCATACGAGGGCTCTCCCTGCTCTGGCGGGGTCATCATGAGTGTGCAGCAGATCTGGCCCGACACGTTGGGGCACAGGTTGATGCTGGCCAGCTTCAGGATCTGCGCATGCACGTCTGCAGAAACGTAGGCGCCGCAGCAGCAACAAGAACAGTTCAAGCGCGTGCGATCACCCGCAGGCACACTACCGGGGCAGTGGGCGGCGGCGCCGGGCAGCTGGGAGGCCGAGCTGCAACGTGAGCAGTCACAGTGCTGTGATGGCAATCAGGGGTGCAGCAGACAGCTGATTGACGCATTAAATAGACATGCCCACCTGCGGGGAAGTTGGTCACCTCCATGTACCCGCCGCGCCGTCCGCACTCGCCCACAAAGCCCTTGCTGGTGGAGTGCAGGCTGACCAGCATGGCCGGGGACTGCTGCTGGCGCAATACCTGCTTGAAGGAGGTGAACGTGCGGTCGGCTGCGTAGATGTTCGCCTGCATCAGCCATGGACGGGCAACACGCGCGTGCTCACCTTGAGTGCGGCCGCTGATATTGCAGTGGGCGGCAGCGCACCACAAGGATCTCCTATAGCAGATGCAATGAACACGGCTCACTCAAATCAATAATACCAAATACCAAATACCAAATACCAATATTGCTAGATGTGTCAGCACTGCGCTGAGTTCAATCCTTGAAGCGTGCAGCACAGCTGTCACCAGTTGCTGCTCAAGCCACGAGCACAGGATCCGCTGCAAGCAAGCATGTGTGCCCGCCAGGATGCTACAGCACACTCACACAGCCAGCTGCATGTGCCCGCCACTTGCAAGCATCGCACCTGATACACCTCGTCTGCTACCAGTACCAGGTTGTGCTGCTCGCAGAAGCGCACAATCTGCGCTTGATTGTCCGCGTTGAGGCACTGCCCCGTGGGGTTGCCAGGGTTGATCACCACTAATCCGCGCACACACAGCCCCTGCTGCTGCGCGGCAGACAGCCGCGACTGCGGGCGCAAACAGGATCAGCAGACAGATGCAACACAACTGAGTGAGTGTGCACATTCCAAACGCATGCCCATGAGTAGCTGCTCACATATGACATGAGCTACGTCGCTATGGCTGCCAGGCACGCGGTCGTGACCGCACTTGTACCCCGTTCACATCTCGGCAGCTGTCCAAACCAAGTAGCAGTTGCCACCGCAGTCGAGCGCTCGCCCCAACTCTGCCACACCTGCAGGTTCTGCACGTTGAGCCCCCAGCCAGCCTCCTCATCCAGTTCATAAGGCACCAGCTGCCCGCCGTACAGTGTGAGCGTGGCGCTGTACAGCGGGTACTGCGGGATGGGTACCAGGAAGGCATCCTCACGCGTCCGCAGCAGCATCTCCATCATGTAGTGCACAGCAGGAGAAGCGCCGTCCTGCAAGCAAGTATGGGAGAACAGGAGAGATTGCACGCGGCAACAGCACAGCTCAGCGTTGCAGTGGCAGGCGTTGCAGCTTTTGTACGTGGTACATACAGCGCTATGCTGGCCTCTGCAGGCAGAGGTCCTGAACAGCTGACCATACCCTGCGACAATGTCTGGCAGTAACATGATCCAGCAGCTTCACTGCACCCGCCAGCAGCCAGTCTGCAGCACCATTGACGGGACCACAGGCGCTGCTGCAACAGCGCCCCTGCTACTCTGCGGCCGCAGCTGCCAAGCCTGCTGCCACCTCCCCCAGCTCACCGTGAGGTATATCTCATCCGGGCTTGCAGGAAAGCCGTCTCTGCGCTCAATGGCTGCTGCTATCTGCTTCCGCAGAACCGGTGCTCCCGCGCTGTCACTGTACGCACCGACGCCTCCCGGTATGTCTGACAGAAACACCCGCGCCCGTTCGATGACGTCTTCTGGGAACAGGGCGCCGATCTGCGGGTGCTCTAGCAGCTGCACATGCACACGCGCAGGAGGAAGGAGGCGCGTCGGTGTGTGTGTCGTCATCACCGGCCCCTGTTGCTGCCATTGCACGCATTGCTGCACAGCATCTCCTGCAACTCCACATGCTTGCTGCAGCAGCCCTTGCTGCCTGACCACTTTGACTCGCACACAACTGAAGGTAGCTGAGCATGCACAGGTGCCATCGTAACTGTGCAACTGTGATACTTCTGTGGGCATTATCCTTGCTGCTGCTACTGGCCTATGGGTGCTGATGCCATGGCCTGGACATGCTGTGCCGTCCGTCCCTACCTTTGCTCTGCCGTTGCCGGGTTGCTGCTGCTGCAGCAGCTGCTCACCTGTGGATACTCGCAGAGGCACAGCACCTGGCGGAAGTACGTGATGGGCTTCTGGCCCAGAATCTGAGGGTTGCCGATGTTGCACCACACCACCTGCACCCAAACGACAGCACACGCATGTGCAGGTGCGCGGCAGACCTTGATGTCTCATCTGCACAACGTCTGAAGCCCCGTCGCACGACAAATGACACTGACCCTGGACCAGCCCGCAAGATGCAGCTGCTTTCAAGGTCCTGCCAGCATGGCGTGCAGCTCATAACTGATACTGTCATTTCTGCTGAAGCAAAAATCTACTCCAGCATCTGCTATGTGTTGTGCTGCTGCTGTGCTCCCACTTCAGCAATGGCAACCTCAGCCCACCTTCTCAAATGGGAACTGCTGCTTGCCAGCCTGCAGCTCATCCTCCAGCAGCTGTGCACGCCTCACAATCTCGCCGCGCACTGCATAGTCTGCTGCCACCACGCGCTGTTTGACCGTTGCTACTGACAGCTTTGGTGCTACTACATCGCCCCACTGCGCTGTTTCGCCGGCAGCAGACAGGCCATACGAGGCTGCTGCTGACATGCTGCTGCACTGCTGGAGTTTGCTGCTGCAGTGCCCTGAGCGGCCCAATGCCTGCTAAGCCTCAGGAAGGCGTCACGCGCACTTGCGACATGACATACAGCACAGCAGAGACCACCGAATAACAAGCAGTTGCCACAAGCAACAGCAGCAGCTATAGCAGCAGCAGTTGATGCTGAAGCTGCACGGCCATGGTCAAGTGTGCCAATCAGGGTCATGCCCAGCTGCCAGCATTCAGTACTTTGACTACAGCTTCCTGAGCTGTCAACAGTGTGTGCAGTTTACCTGGTGGGACGATCACTCCAAGCTCAAGCCCTAGAAACCTTTATGACACGAACTTGTATAACAGTAGCTTGGAATGTACGCTGTATGTATTGATGTGGAAACACGGGGGAAGGTTGCCGGCTGGCACCGTGGAAACCTTACGTATGCTTGTACCTCGTTGGTTCACATTGAACATTTGAATGTGGTGACAGTGCCAGCTTTGGTGATCCGCAAGCAATAGTATACTAACCACGGTGAGACGCGACGCGTCTGTTGTGACACCTGCACATGACTGACATGATGGGTCTGAAAGCTAGGTGATCTTGAACGATACGTGACTGCGTGCTTGCAGGCATTTGCTCGGTACTATCAATTCATGCAAAATAACCTTTGAGGAGTTGATCAGCTGCTGCCAACGGCGACACAGCCAGATCACGAAAGGGTGCAGTTCAGCAGCAACAACACAGTGGTGCACCATGCCCAAGAAGTGGATCCCTTTGGAGTCCAACCCAGAGGTCATCACGGACTTTGCCTCGCGTATTGGATTGGACACAAAGCAGTGGGCCTTTCATGATGTGTTTGGCTTGGATGAGGAGGTGCGTCAAGCAGCAGCTCACCTATGCTCATGTACATTTGGGTACAAAGCAGTGGTTGACTTCTGTGGTGTTCATATAACGTGTGATAAGTTGCAGTTAGCACTGCGGGTATGCATGCACGCTGCACGCTGCAGTGCAATCTAGGTCAGGCACCAGTCGGTCCCCGACTGTATCACTTGCCCATATGCATTGCATGCATGGGATGTACCAGTGGACTGCTGTTCACGCATTCATCATTTATCTCCATCTGCGTTCGGTTAACGTCTCTGTCACCCTGCATCGCCTGCCACCCCTGCAGTTGCTGGCCATGGTGCCCCAGCCAGTGCTGGCTGTAATGCTGCTGTTCCCCATCACCAAAGAGAGTGAAGAGGCAGACAAGAAAGGTGCCAAGCACACGCCAAACCAGAATATAGCTTAAGTACACTTGTATGCTTTGAATGCCGCAAACAGCCGGATGCAAAGAGGGTAGCTGACACGCAAGCAGCAGCGCTGCTCAGCTGGGCCAGCACCTGTGATCTCATGACACCAGGGGTTAGGCAGGTGCAGGAATTATACAGCACATGCAAGAGTAACTGCAGCGCCCAATGTAAGTGTACAGTGTAAAACTTGCTGTAGACTTCACAGGTAGCAGGATGCTCTTCACCCGCAAGCCCTGGGCTGGGCACTTTCCCTGCCAGCAGCAATCATGTCTGCTCAAGTGGCATGCTCACTCTTGCTTTGGATGTGCCCGCTCCATGAATGGTGCCTGCCTGCAGCTGATGCAGAGCGTCCAGCAGACGCGGCAGTGCCTGGGCAGCTGTACTACATGAAGCAGACCATCAGCAACGCCTGCGGCACCATCGCCATGCTGCACGGCATCGGCAACAACAGGCAGCGGCTGCAGCTTGGTGGGTGCAGGCGCCAGCGCTAGCAGCACAGTGCACTGACGCATGTTTGCGCGCCAACGTCAGCTGAAGTCAACAGGGTGGCGCCCAGTGAGGCTTAGTTTTTTCATGCGTGTAGCTTCTGCAGCAGCTGCTCTGCAGACATCCAAACACCTGCACCCCACCCCCTCTGCTTTCTGCCTGCATGCCTGGCGTGCCTTTGCAAAACAGCCAAGATGCTGACTGTTCCAGGCCTCAGGCCAGCGCACTCCCCATCACCGTGCGTCTGCCCTGCCTTGTGTCGCTTCATGTCGCTGCATGCCGGTCTCCACTGGCAGAGCCGGGCTCCTTTCTGTCCCGCTTCTTTGAGGCCACGCAGCCCATGAGTGCAGCGGAGCGGGGTGCGTACCTGGAGAGCCCCCCCGGTGACGCACCAGACATAGAGCAGGCGCACCAGGTGGGTGGGCGCATGCAGAGGGACGCCACCCAAACAGCCTCAGCAGGCCACCGGACGAAACCCGTGCAGAGCAGGGGTGCACCGGTGCAATGCATTGCAGGGACGCAGCGCACCTACAGGAGGCTGTCCAGGTGATCGGCCGACCGTGGTACGCTTCGTACTCTGTTGGGTCGCGCAAGCAGGGTGAGGCCACTGGTGCTTGCCGGATGACGAGGGAAGGCAAGCAGGGCCGCAGCAGGCAGGCAATACAGTCACAGCACAGGGCAGCAGCAGGCCAGTGTGAGGCAGCCAAACGCACGGCAGTGGCGTCTAGGGCAGCTGGAGACGCAACTGCGTGTAGCGTTAACCACCACCTTGCACCCCCATGCTTCGTGCTCTTCCCTGCTGTCAAGTCTGTTGTACGGCCAACTGCACAGCAGATAAGGTGTGAAGACTGCTGTTGCTGCCTCGCCCTGCTCTGCAATGTTGACCTGCAATCCCCTTAGGCTGCTGGTGCACAGGGCGACACTGCACCGCCACCACCAGAGCAGGTCGTAGACCTGCACTTCATCGCCTTTGTAGAGCACGAAGGTGGGGTGGTGCCACTGTCGCCTTAACAGCTGCTAGCACCAGCCGTGTCAGCACAGCAGGATGCGTGGGTGAGGCGTCGCCACGCCAGCTGGCGTCACCATTGGATCCCTCTGCACGCTGTGTCACTGTAAGATGATGTCAGGGAAACCACAGTACTGTTGTCACAGCTGATCGGCCCTCGGCTTACAGACTTGTTCTTGCATGGCCTGGTGCATGACCCTACATGGGCCTCCGCCAGCCAGCATGTAGTGTGGCAACTGCACGTCCGCTGAGCATTGTCGTTGCACTGCTGCTGTTGTTCACAGGGCAGCTGTGGGAGCTTGATGGGCGGCGTACAGGCCCAATCAGCCACGGGCCAACGCAGCAGGGCACGCTGCTGCAGGATGTGGCGCGCGTGGCCAAGGACTTCATGGCACGGTGAGCAGATGGATCAGCTCAGGGGTGGTTAGATATGTGAGGTGCAGGTGAGGTGAGGAGTTGTTTTCAGTGCCGGGATGGCACCAGTGTAGCAAGAGCGGCACAGAACGTCATGGCATGGTGCGCAAGCTTACCGGGCTGGGGGCGGTTGGGTGGTAGTGGCACATGTGGGTTAACTAGTTACTGCAGTGCTAGGCTGGTGTGGTTGGCGCAGCGAAGGAATGCAAGGCATCATGGGTAGGTGGCTGGGGTGAAGGCGAAGGGGGGACGTGGGCAGGGGTGGCGATACGGTGCAGTCCATCGACTGTGGCTTCCTCAGGGCTGGACATCATCATCATATTACCCATTCAAGCCATAGCATCAGCGCCATCAGGGCTGGACAGTTTGCTGGGCATACTCTGCTCTCTGGGTGCAAGGGCGTTCGAAACAGCGTGCAGTGCGATATCTGGCAAGCACAGCAGTACACCCTGTCTGATGTGATAATGCATACAAACCTGCCTTGACCCTGCCCCGCTTATGCACTTGTCCACCCTCAGTAAGGGGCCATATGATTCCAGTGTGGGTTCACAGGTTTCTGTGTTCATGCCCTGCAGGACCAACAGCCTGAATTTCAACCTCATAGCGCTCGCCAGTGCGGATGCTTAGCTGCTGCGCCGCGGTCAGCTCAACAGCGAAGGGAGCAGATGGAGTGGACGTGCTTGCCTGCTGGGTGTGCGGATATCGTGCGCCCCTTCAGGCTACGGCTGGGCAGTACAGTGTAGGATCCCTTGCAGCAAGGGCCCTGATGAAATGCATGTATTCAAAGTTGTGTGGACGCCAGCAAGCGGTGTATAGAACTGTAACGTGCTGTGTTCTGTGCCGAGCACGGCGGCGTATTTTGAGGCAGCTGGGTGTAGCACAGATATGTGGTTGCAGAGTGGGATGCAAACCCTGGAATAGCCTGCAACCTGTGACAACCTCAACGATCAGTCGCGTGCGTGCCGCCAATGTGCAGAGTGTAACCTGTAGTTTTGGCGAATTGATCGACGATCTCACCGATTCAAGGCGTACAAGCACTTTAAGCACCACCGCTGGTCCTCGCGTTCAACCTCGTCGTGGTAGTGCATGCAAAGGGCCGGCTCGCTTGCTTGTTGCGCCTTAGTACGATCTGTAACTACTTGCCGCAGTGAGCCAGCTGGAAGGGGACCACGCGCAGCTGTCAAGCGCTGGGCAGCACAGCAGCAGCAGACAACACAGCAGGCAGAACCATGACCAGCGGGAGCAGCAAGTGAGCAGCAGCTACAATACAATGCTTTTGTTACCCTCGCGCGTACGCACAAGCAACTGAACATGGCAGCTGAACATTCTGATGCATGTGCAGGTTCCGCATCTACACAAAGACTGGCGACAAGGGCACAGCTTCGCTGTACAATGGGCAGCGGCTGCCAAAAGATGACGACATGTTCAGTGCGCTTGGAGATGTGGACGAACTCAACTCAGCTGTTGGGGTAGCCAGGGAGTACTGCACAGAAGAGGCAGAGCTACAGCAACAGGTGTGGCCAGCCAGAGCTAGAGGCATCTGCAAGCAAAAAGTCAGCTGTTTGCAGATTGCACACCGATTACACATTGCCTCAATAGCGCGGAGGCAGCGTACATGCAACACTGCTGAGAAGATTTGTGACCTGTGCGGGTGGATTTTTGTGCCCCATCTGTGTAACAGCAGCAAGTTGTGCCGTGCAGCACTTGTGGCGGCCAGAGGCAGTGGCTGCCTGCAAAATGCTACATACCTGCTGCCCGTTTTATGCCACTGCAATCATAGTATCCTGGTCTCACCCAATCCCATCCACTAATCAATGACCTTTCCTTGCAGCTGGAGGATATTCAGTCCCGGCTGCTCGATGTGGGCTCCGCAGTTGCCACCCCTGCTGACTCATCATCACAGTCCAAGCTGGCACGCGTGGCCTTCCCATCCAGCGCAACAGCAGAAGTGGAGGTGAGCCAGCAGCACGCAGCAGAACCTGCAGATGTTTGCTCCGAGACTCGCTATGCATTGACTCGCAATGCTTTCATATGAATCAACCTGCCAGATGTCACACCACTGCCACCTTGTTCCTGTTGTTACATGCTCGGTGCCGCTTGCAACTGTTGTGTCAGCTGTCTGTGCTGGGTTTACGAAAGCTGGGCCATTGCGTGTGTGTGTATCGCTGTTTCCCTGCCAATGTGCGTTATGGTTGCAGGGCTGGCTTGACAGCCTGGATGATCAGCTGCCTTCCTTGCGCAACTTCATCCTGCCATCAGGCGGCAAGGCGGCAGCACACCTCCACATGGCGCGCTCAGTGAGTGGCGATGCGACGATGGAAAGTGGCCAACCAGGTCTGCACTGGCAGCAGTTGCATGCGGCCAGTTCCTGCAGAGTTGTCAAAAGGGTCATGCTGTGCTTCGCAGTGGGGACGACATCAGCGCACAGTACGATTTCTGGCGCGCCAGTGACATTTTTTCAGAGCTGCAGGCGCACCCGTGCACTTGTGCATGAACCAACAAGGGCTTTGCTTTCCTCACGTTTTCCGGCATAGCATGTTTGTTTACAAACGGCTTACCGTTGTCTGCAGCGTATGAAACCGGACTTTTCCGTCTACTTCACTTGGACCAGACTACATCTTTCCGCCAGTGGCGCATCCCCATGGCCACACCTCATCACCATGCTCTGCTTGCCCGGCCCCATTGCTGCCTTTCCCCAGGTGTGTCGGCGTGCTGAGCGCAGCGTGGTGCCGCTGGTGAGGCAGGAGCTGGTGGACCTGGAGGTGAGCCGGGCCAAGCATAGACTTGATGAAGGGACAGCGGCCAGTTGGGACATGAGGTAACGTACATCTGCAAGCTTGTGTTTGTGGGAGTGACAGTTCAGGAGCAGGTGGACCACGCAGAGAGGCAGGCAAGGCAGCTTCGATGACCAAAAAATAACTTGGCACATTGCTTACCATGACGATGGCAGCCACAACTGTTGGCATTGCTCAAAGCCATGGTGGTGGAAGCGGGTTTGTGGGGAGCGGCGCAGCTGCGTTGCAGCAGGCTGCTGGACGCAGCTATGCTTGATGCAGTCAAACATCGGCTGTCAGCACGCATGATGTAAAGGCCTGCAAAAGTACATGTGACAAAACGAGTTTGAAACGGCTCCTGGGCTCCAGGTAAATGCACAGCTGCACACCTGCATACCTCAAGCAATGCTGGACCAGGAGACCCCCGCCCACTTTCTCCTGGTGCTCCGAGTGGGCTGCCATGCAGGCAAGCATACTGGCAGTAAGGCTTCAACATCACAACATACCTGTAGCTTAAAGAAAGTATGCAGGGCAGAAGTTTCAACAAGTGCACCCCGGGCGGGGAGGCAACCGTGACAGCTGCACACCACCTTCAAGTAGTCTCCAGTAGACCTCATGTCAAAGCCCGTCATGACAGTGACACTTGCAGCAAACGCAACAGCAGCACAAACAGACAAACAGAATTTGATGATCATTCAAGTAAGCAATTACAAATGTGTTCACTGTTGCTCTGCAGTGGGCACTCGGTATTGCAGAGCACATTGCAGCAAGTGCCGCACTCACAAGCCAAGATTCACATGGGGCCTCGCCAGTACGCATGATGCAATGCGGTCAGCGGCTGCTCGTGCAAGGCAGCCAGCTGCTGCTGCTGCTCCTGTGCGTAATATGCTGCAGGTTGGCAAGTACCTCAACAGGTTGAGTGACTACCTCTTCACTGCAGCACGATATGTGGTGAGCAAGAGTTAGACACGCTGCAGACAAGCTGCTGGCAGCAGCAGCAGCCCTTGGTTTGGACACATCACTGCTACAGCGGCACACACAACTCTGCTCACCAAACAAACACAACTGACGCTGTTGCTAGTATAGAGCGCTAATGCTGACATGTCACTGCAGTGTTGGTGGCAACGCTGTCATACTGCCAGGCCACAAACACCGCAGATAGCAGTGGATATGTGACATGCTGTGCCTGTTTGCTGCCCTGGTGTCGTTGTCTCACAGGCTATGAAGCAGGGCCACCCCGAGGTTGTGTACAAGAAAGCAGCAGCAGCAGCAGCAGCAGCAGCAGACAACGGTACAGCGCCATCAGCAGCAGATCCAGCCGCCACAAAGTAGTCAGCACTGGCAGAGCAGCTGCAGTTGACGCATGCTGCTTGAGCTGCGCACAGCTGCTGCTTTGCATGCATGCAGCGCTGTGGGTTCTAGCAGGCGCGGCAATCAGAGTGTAGCGGTGCGCATGCCCCCACTGTGGGAGGCCAACGTTTAAATGGTCCTGTTTACCGCCTTGCGGCAGTATGCTTCATTGGATTGACGATATCTGGGAGAACAGCAAGGGCAGCAGGAGCTGCAAGCTGCGCAGCGTCGCATGCAGGGGTAAGGTGACACTGCTTGCTTGCCTTTTGCTGCTGCGTTAGAGTGCTGCTTCTTCCTCTTCTTCTTCTTGGTAAACCGTCTTACACCATGCTATCATGCTGAAATGCAAGGCAGTCCAGCTGAGCTAGGCCATGCAACACACCAATAGGTACTACCAGTAGTACTGCACATGACGCAGATGCAGTATTTATAACAATGCAACTCACACTGGCCAGAACAAACAGCGCCCAGCTCGGGCTTGGAGCACAGTAGGCTGGCAGTCAGCTAACGATGTGCAGGTACCAGCAGCATCAAACGCACGCTGCGGCTGAGTGCATTTCAGGTGCTTGCACATGATGCGCAACAGTGCCTGCAGCTGACACTGAGTACTGCGTGCTGATGCGACAACAAGACTTGGTAAATTGGCGTGCGTGTTGATCTGAGAAGAATACATTCAGCCAAATGCGTTGTGTTGCCGCCGCACAGCTGCCCAGAACCTGCCTAGCACTTCACCTGTCACCTCCTCATTGCTCCCTCCTCTTTCCGCCCCGGTGGGGCGCGGGGCCGATGGCGCTGATGCTATGGCTTGAATGGGTAATATGATGATGATGATGACCTCATCATTGCCATCCACCCTTAAACGCTGCAGGCACGACAGCCCCGTCAGCTGCATCAGGCCCTGCTGCGTCAGCCCACTGTTGCCCTCCAAAGACAAGTACGTCAACTGCCTCAGCTGCCCCACTGCTGCCATAAACTCCATGCTGCCCAAGTCACAACTGCAACAACGTGAGTCTAGGTGAGCCAGTTGCTTTAAGCTGCATGCCAGCGCAGCTGCTGCCGCCTCACCCGCCCTGTCGCCCACACCATCCAGGTTAAACCAAGTCAGCTGCGTGAGTGCCGTCGAAAGCCAGTGCATCACCAAGCCCCAGGCACCCACGGTTCAGCTCTAGTACCCTCAGCCCTGTCAGGCCTGCCAGGCTGGCGCAGACTGGGATAGGACCAGTCTCGTGTCTCATATAGCCCCATCCCGCATGATGGATCTGCAAGCTGGTGAGGTGCGTGGCTGCAGCCGCTCCTGCCATGATAGCTGCCATCTGCTGCCTGTATGGCGCTGGCAACTCTGGCTGCCAAGGGAAGTAGTACGTAACAAACAATGCCCGCAGTTGCGGCAGCAGCACCCACGTCGGGGAGGCAGCAGCTGCATCCTCCAACTGGTGGTACTCTAACGTCAGCATCTGCAGAGCCGGCAGCTGAGCTAGCTCCACCACCCTTGTCTGCTTTTCCACCTTGTCAAAGTACGGTGCAATGGTTAGGTGCTGCAGCTGCTGCAGTGCCAATACTGGTGCAATGTTGGTGTAGTCAGCCACACACAAGCGCTGCAGCTGCGCTGGTAGGGTAACGCCTTCAGTAGCTACATACCTAGCATCAAACTTTGTGAGCTGCGTGAGGTGTGCAAGGCTCTGCAGGTGGACCGCACCGCAAGGATGTACGGCATGCAATCTCAAGTGCCGCAGCGGCAGTGGCTTCTTCAACAGTTGCAGCACCTGCTCACTGATGTTGCTCCACAGTCCATCTAGTATGAGTGTCGTCAACTGCCTGAGCTGCGTTAGGCCAGCCATGCAGCCGTCAGGCAGCTTGTAGGCCCAACAACCGCCGACCAATCGTTTGGTTAACGCAGCTGCTGCAGGCTGCTGAGGCGTGCTAGCTGCCTGAGCGCCACTGACGCGACTTCTTCTGCGGTGCCCAACTGCAGGTCAAGGTCCAGGAGTGTGAGGCTGTGTGCTGGCAGCACAGACAGCAGCGCTGGTGCACCTGGCAGGTTACTGCTGAAGCTGGCCAGGCGCCAGCTCGATGGTGGGGCCACATGCAGTGCGCTGCCCCCTGCTGTGCTGGCAGTGGTGGGCTCTGTTGCTGCTGCTGCTGCCGCCGCTGGTGCTGCTGGTGGTGCTGCTGTTTTGCTTGCATGTGTGCCTACATCTGACGCTGCTGCTGCTGCATCCTGCAGGGCTTTTTGAAGCACCTGCTGGACTGCCTCAAACGAAGACGCCGGAGGCTCCTCCTGAACCCCTGGGTTATTACAGGGCGCTGCACTGGTTGCTGTGATGCTCCTCACAAGTGCCGCATGCTTAGGCAGCCACCGAGCAAAGCTGTGCAGCTGCTGCAGGGATTGCTTAAGGTTGATGGCAACCGCTGTGTTGCATGCCTCGCACTGTCGCACTGCCTGTCTCCAGGCCTTGCAGGAACATGCTGCTGCACACAACACCTGGGGGTCTGTGCTGAGGGCTGGGTGGTCGCAGGCGATGGCCAGCCCCAGCAGAGCCCTGTTGGCCGCATCCTATGACAGAGACAACAGCATGGTGCAGACGGACAGACAGCAGCTTGAAGCGCAGGGCCAGGCACAGGCTGCACCACACAGCCGCTGCTGGCAGCAACAACATCTGAAGAAAGGTTGGGGCATGCTGACGTCCAGCTACCAAGTCATATTCAAGTACGTGTATTATTGAACTGCAACGTCTAGTAATATGATTATGATCGCACGACTTGCTGGCTGCCTTCTGCACGGATTGCTGCTCACATCTGCTTCCTGCATCAGGCACACCTCCATGATCTAGCTGCTGGAGAGCAACGACTACGTCTACCATGTTGTTGATGGGTCGACCTGGAGAACTGCGAGCTGTGCGTTGCGGTAATACCAGTCCAAGGTTTGCTGCTCGCACTGGGTTAAAGGCAGTTAGCCAGGCGCTAAAGCAAGGCAAGTTAAACAAGAAAAGCAAGTAACACGCATCACTGCAGAGCACTGCTCAGCATGCTTCCCTGTACGTGACTTGAACTGTTACACTGCAGTGTCATGACAGCAGTGCTGTGCAGCTGTGTCATGACAGCAATGCTGTACAGCTCTCTGATCTCAGCAATCACGCGTGCACAGTAACAGGTATGGTGCGCAAGGTTGCCACTTCTACTTTTGCAGGAGCCCAGGCACTTTTGAGGCTGCTGAGCAGTACAGCCTGTTGCTGCAGCACGTGCACTGGTGCCACGCCTGCACCTGAGATGCACGTCAGCCCATAATCACAGGATAAGGTTTCACAGGTTTACAAACAAAGTTTCGGGCCCGGGCTCCAGGTAAATGCTCGGCTACACACCTTGAATTGATGCAAGACCACTAGTAAGAGATATAGCGCTTCTATAGAGAGCCCTTCTCATGACCCCGCTTCTTATGATCATGTGCAGTGCACACGGGTGAGTAACAGTAGCAGACCTCAGCCCACCCATCAAGGTACAAAGAACGGTCATGCAGGCTGGTGAGGCATGCAGCCAAACAAAGGAGGGCCTCAGCGCCCACCACCCAACACCGTGTGAAGCATCACTGGGGCTCCTGACTGAACGTAACAAACAGGAGACGCAGCATAGCATGCAAACAATATATAACTACCACAGCCTCCTGATAACAACGTGCGCCTTTGCGCCCCCTACTGCAGCCTTTTCTTCATTGCTATGTCAAGCGCTCAACTGGTTGCGCTGAAGAGTTGCGCAGCGTTTTGTCCACAGCTGAAGTCATCAATCAAGGTGTTGCGTTTTGTATCTGATGATATTTGGGGCAGTTCTGGAAGATGTCGGATGGTGTCACCGTGTATTGCTGCTTTTCTTGTCAAGTCTTGGGTGTGCGCAATGCATGCAAACATTCTGGAGCAGTGCTCCCTCCTCTTTCCGCCCCGGTGGGGCGCGGGACCGATGGCGCTGATGCTATGGCTTGAATGGGTAATGTGATGATGAAGCGCTCAGCATATTCATGCTGCCAGTGTCAACATATTGTATGACTTCGCGCTACTGCTGTTTGTTCGCTTTCCTGTGTCATCTTACATCATGCTATCATGACGGCCTATTAATAAGCAGTTCGAATGGGCTTAGGCCAAGCGGCACAGCAACAGCTGCTGCAGGGCAGCTGACATGCAGCCCAGCGACACACACCCCACACTGCTCTGGCCACGTGATACGCGGGCCAACTTGGTGGTGTGGTGAACACAAATATATCTGCCAGCTATATAACTGGCAGTGAGCCATAAAAGCATCCAGAGGCCCGGCTGACCGCCAGCAAGCTGCTTTGCACATGATGCAAAACAACTGATGTAGCCAGCAATCTGTGCTGCAACTGTCAAATCTGCTGAGCTGACATAAAGACAAGAATGGGTACAGCCTTGAGGTAGTCATGGAAGCTCAGCCAAATGCGTTGCGTTGCCGCCGCACAGCTGCCCAGAACCTGCCCAACAGCTCAATCAACGCTTCTTCGTTTGCAGTTGCGGACAACTGCTGCAGGCGTTTCAGTCCCGTCAGCTGCATTTAGCCTTGCTGCGTCAGCCCTCTGTTGCTGTTGCAGCACCTGCTGTCAGATGTTCCACCACAGGCTGTCCAGTTTCGAGTGTTGTCAGCTGCCGAAGCTGCGCTAGGTCAGCCAGGCAGCCGTCAGGCAGCTTGAAGGCCCAGCAACTGCCGGCCAGACGCAGCTTCTGGAGGCTGCTGAGGCATGCTAGCTGCCTGAGCTCCATTGACGCTCCTTTGGCTGCAGTGCCCTACTGCAGGTCCAGTGTGTGAGAAAGGGCTGTGCTGGCAGCGCAGGCAGCAGCGCTGGTGCACCCGGCACGTCGCTGCTGAAGCTGGCCAGGCGCCAGCTTGACGGTGGTGTTGCATACATGGTGCTGCCCCCTGCTGGTGTTGGCAGTGGTGGGCTCTGTCGCTGCTGCTGCTGCTGCTGATGGCGCTGGTGCTGTTGACTGGGTACAATTATGACAAATATGACAATTATGACAAACTCTCATGAGGGCGTTCGGCTGCCAAATCAAGTGTTTACAGCTGAACGGAGGCGTCCTAGTGGTGCTGTGGCGGTGACACCGTGGCACAAGTATGTGCAGAGCCTGCTGTGCAAGTATGGTGTGAATGTTGTGACCGCGGAAGGCAGAGCCAGTGCATGCAAGAGCCATGTCAACAAGCAGGTCAGGACACTACATGCTGAATGGATTGCATGTGAAACGTTGGAACACTCCACTCTGAGTCGGTATGTGGCTCATGTGCATCCCACTCAAGTTGATGCTATGGGTTTGAGGAGGCCTAGGCCGTACTTGCGTTGAGTGGCGACTCCACGAGGTATTGAATTGCCTTTGCGTGTTCGTTTGGGTTGTCTGTGTGTACATGAGCGTACTAGTCAGTTTGGGGGTCGCAGAGCTAACTCCACTTCAGGATGTCCTTGTTGTGGTGCAGAAGTTGAGTCTTTGTCACACTTCATGTTTATTGCCCTGCTACTTCTGCTCAGAGGGATAGTATGTTTGCTGAGATCAGATCCCTGCCTGGTTGCGCTGAAAGTTGCGCAGCGTTTTGTCCATGCCTGATTCGACAATCAAGGTGTTGCGTTTGGTATCTGATGATATTTGGGGCAGTTCTGGAAGATGTCGGATGGTGTCACCGTGTATTGCTGCTTTTCTTGTCAAGTCTTGGGATGTGCGCAATGCATGCAAACATTCTGGAGCAGTGCTCCCTGCTCTTTCCGCCCCGGTGGGGCGCGGGGCCGATGGCGCTGATGCTATGGCTTGAATGGGTAATATGATGATGATGATGATGATGATGATGATGATGATGATGATGATGATGATGATGATGATGATGATGATGATGATGATGATGATGATGATGATGATGATGACTCTCATGAGCGGAACGACGGCTCGCTGGGCAATGTGCCTGAGGCAGGCTCCGTCCTGTACTACTGTATTGTATTATATTTGTATTGTAGCACTGGATGTCTTACCTTGTGGCATTAGACGACCACACCGTCTGCAAACGCTTAGACAGCGCCGCAACATACTTTCTTTTTCTCCAATCTTTCCTTACTGCTGCCAACCCGGCCTTTCATCACACATACCGTAACTGTCACAATGACTCATCCCAGCAAGCTGACATAATAGCTGTCATTTCACAGCGTAGTGCCTCGGGCTGACACACTTCCTAGCAGGCATGCACACAGCAGCTGCAATACCTATTCACCCTGAAGTTCACAACATACTGCATCTGTGCAAACTGTAACATCTGCTCAGTGCTAGCGATGTGAGTAGCCTAGCTCAGGGGTAAACACACAACGTTTCATCAAGATAAGTTTTCTCACCTGGCACATTGTCCAAAACCTCATCCATCAGCCGTTGAAAAGTGGCGGGAGCTGACATCATGCCCATTGCCATACGACAGAACTCAAAGTTGCCAAAAGGCGTAGTAAACCCCGTCTTGGGACAATCCTCAGGCTTGATAGGCACCTGCCAAAAGCCTGTAACATAATCCAGTTGAGACCACAATGCACAACCACCCATTGCAGCATGCACCTCCTCAATGCGGGGCAGAGGATATGGGTCAGGCAACGTAGCCTTGCTGAGGGCACGCAAATTGACACACAGACGCAAGCCTCCATTCGATTTCTTGACCAACACCACAGGACTCATCCAAGCGGACTTGCTGCGCCGAATAACACCCAAACGCAACAGCCGCTGCAATTCACCTCGCAGCCACAAGGACTCATGATGGCTCAACTTGTAGGGCCGCTGCGTCACTGGCTCAGCAGAACCAGTGGGCTTGCAGTGAAAGATGCCCTTCTCGTCAGGGACACACCCAATGATGGCATCATCGACGGCAAATATGTCACTATACAAAAACAGCAACGCCTGGAGCTGTTCAAACTGCTGGCTCGAAAGATGTGGGTACGCATCTCTCTTCAACCGCAGCGCCTCCATCAACGCGTCACGCTGCTGCACACCATCACACTCAGACGCACAGGGCGAGCCCGGCTCACTACCCGGCAGGAAACACAGCTCGTCATCACTTGACATATAGTTGATTCAAGGACAAGGGGGTTTTTCACGATAATCACACGCACACACTGCTGCTGCTCACCACCCTAGCGCCCTGCTGACAGCAGCGCCTTCAGCGGGAGACGCCGGCCACGGCAGCGGTGCCGGTGCACGACGTACTGGACTGAAATGGCGGCCGAGGGCACCCAGGAGGCGCGCAGGTGCGCCGGCACGTATGGTGGCGCGGCGTCGGCAGCACATAGCCAGGCCGGGCGTACTATGGAGGCACCGGCATCGTCAGGAACTTGCCGCTCTGACGGTTGTTGTAGGCGCGCGCGACAAGCTTGGCCGCGTAAGCATACATGAAGTCCAACCCCAGCGTGATGCTGAAGTTGGCCTCCGGCAGGACCAGCAAGTGCACCGGGTACACGCCGGGACCCAGGCCAACCGGCACGTTGCGCAGCATGTACTTGGCAGGCACATGCACGGGCTCCGCAAACATGCCAATGCGAATGGCCTCGTCCAGCTCAATGAGCTCACAAGGGCAGCCTGGCCGCAAAAGGGGGTGCACCAGGCGCCGCGCTGCTGCCTCTGACATGACGCTGTGGCCGCAGCCGGGGTCGACCATCATGGCCTCGGGTGACCCGCAGGCGTCACCATGCACGCGCGCCTGCTCCGCAATGGTCAGATCCACTGCTTCAGACGAGAGAGCCTGCTTATAGGGCTGCCACGCACTGCTGCTGCTGCTATCCCCGAGCACGCCGCCGGTGCTGCTGCATGCAGCCGCCATTGGCCGCATGGCACCTGTCTGCAGGTAGGTCCCATACGCGCCACTGCTGCTGCTACTGCTGTTGTTGCCCAACTTGAAGCCTGCAGCACCGCCGTCGATGCTGCCACTGCCTGTCATGTTGGAGGCGGCGGCACTGCCGCTGCTGCTGTCCCCAAACAAATTGATCGCCCCAAGCGCCGCTGCGACCACCGGCCTGCGGCAAAGGCTCGGATCTACCGCCTGGCCCAGCAAGTTGAGCGCCTAACGCAGGCCCCCTGCCTGCTCGCCGGCTGCAAGACTAATCAGCTGCTGCAGATTGGTGCTGATAGGAGCTGTCATCAAATTGCGGGACAGCTGATCCACAGGCACGGGCTTTGCAACCTGGACTCTTTGAAGTTGACCGTATAACATCATCTGGCTAGGGAAACTTGTCACGTGTTGGTTGCTAGCTCTAGTGGTGCAGCTTTTGAAATGGTCTGCAAGAAGGCCTGTGAAGAATAAGCAGCATGTGTTGCAAAGCACAATGCAGCAAATGCATGCTAAAATGGGGTCCCACCATGGCATTCCAGCCGATGGATTGCAGTAGGGAGCCTGCCGGTGATTCCTAGAGACCATGCACCCAGCTGATGAGGGGGCGCCCAGTTGGTGAGAGTAAAGGCTTCGTGTGTTCCTGATATGACTGCTGTCAAGAAGAAGACATGACTGCTGTGCACAGTCCAGTGAATACATAGGTTACTCCATCCTCAGGAGACGTTGGCCTGACAGACACTCAGTCACACGTGGGCGCCAACAACTGACAAGCGTCACTGCGCCTGCATGCGCAGCTAGCTGGGAGTTGGCCCATGCTCAGTGGTAGTCAAAAACATGGCACGCAACAGGCGCCAGCGTCCATGCCAGCCTTGGTGACTGCAGCAGCAGCTGTATCTGCTGTAGCACAGCTGCCAGCATCAAAGTGGCACATTAAGCACGATGCAGCAATGCCGCAGCAAACCCCAAATCCGTGTTGGCGCAGGCTGCAGCAGGGCCATCGCCGTCATGCACAGCACATTGCGGCTTCAACAGCCAACCGGCCGTGCAACTGCAACGACCCAGCACTGGCATAACATGCCATAGCCCAGCACATATATGTGTGTATATACATATATGAGACAACATTTGAGCGTTCCATTGCTTTGCAGGTCACTGGCAACCTGTACTTGTCTCACACCAAGGGACACACCAGCCCAAGGCCACAGCGGCTGCAGCTGCAGACTCACACCAACAAGTGCAGCACCTGCAGACCAGTGAGAACTGACGGCCAGACAATGACCTAAGAAAAACTGCTGCGTGCTGACAGGCCTGCAAAACAGCATCTTCAAGCGCACTGCTGTCCACATTCAGTGGACCCCAGCAGCTGTCAAGCCCGCTTCGCTGCAGGAAACCGCCAAAACAACCGACGGACTACTCATGGCACAAAAAGATGGGCGAGAAGACAACACGCAGCAGCAGCAGCAGCAGCAGCAGCAGGCGTCACTGCCGGCCACCACCAGCTGTCACAGCAAGCTGCTGATGAATTCGCACGTGCCTGTGAGACGCCTAGTGTCGCTGAGCCAGAGGTGCCTCCCGCTCCTCCTCAAATTCAAGCTCCAGCACCTGCCCGCCCCTTCTCCGCTGCCGCGCAGGCTTCTGCTGTGGCTGCTGCTTGCCCGGCTTCTGCCGCGCCGGCCGCTGCTGCTGCCCGCCTCTCCGCCGGCCGCCGCCTGCTGCTGCTGCTGCTGCTGCCTCGCCGCCCTCATCTTCGCTGCCGCTGTCTTCGCTGCCTGACGTGCCAGCTGCTGCTGCCTCGTCTTCGTCGCCGCTGCTGTTGCCTGCGTCGTCACCATCACTGCCTGACATGGGTTCGTCACCGCTGCCGTCTTTGCCGTCGTCTCCATCACTGTACTCTTCCGCAATGTCCTCCATGTCATCTTCCGACAGTGCCACATCATCCTCGTCCACGAACTCGACCTGCAATTGCAGCGCACGCGGCCAACATGCTGAGCTGCTGCAGTTGAAGGCCAGGCAGCTGGCTGCACGTGCGGTTGTGCTGTGAGGCAACAAGTGGAGGCTGTCCGCCCACTGCTGGAGCCTGCGATTACCTCCAACAAGGAGGCGCAACAACATCGGGCACTATGAACACTGCATCGACATCAAACACTGCACATGTGCGGCGCTGGCGGCCGGCAGCAACGCCGCAGCGAGCCATCTGCCACGCCGCGTAAAGCAGCACGGCCGCCAGCGCTCCAGCTCCTCTGCCACCGTGTTGACCCTCACCACAACAAAAGGATGTGGCGCATGCTGGAACGGTGGCGCGTGCACGCACAGACTTGCCGTCACGTGCACGACTGCACGAAGGTCTGCTGACGGGTGATGTCCTGCTTGCATTGACAAAAGACACAGCTGCCCGCCATTCACTCAAACAACCCTTGCAGCCCATCGTCATCAGTCACCTGCTCGCCTGCAGCTGCCCCCAACAGTGGTGAAGCAGCTACGACTGCGTCGGCAGCAGCTGTAGCTACCTCACAGCCATGCCAGCGCACTCATCTGCATACCTCTCCCTTCCCCCTTGCCTGTTTTGTTGCCCTGAATCAAGGCCTCCATGGCACTGACCACATCCCGGCCGACCCTTCAGGCAGCCAAACCCCCAAACCCCTACACACCCTAGGTACAGCCAAATAATCAAAGCAAGTACACAAGAACCCAAAGCAAGGCAGCAAGGGTCTCACCTCCTCTCCTCCTCCTCGTCTCCCTCGATGAAGGCCTCCATGTCATCGTCAGCGGCGTCCTGCGCGTCAGCATCCAGCTCGTCGTCCTCAACCTCCTCACGGTCAAGCACTGCAGCGGCAGCAGCAGCGGCAGCAGCAGCAGCAGCAGTCAAGTCAAAGCACACATGCGGAAGCGAGGCAGGGGCAGCATGTACACAATTATGCTGGCAGGGCAGCATGTGCAGCATCAGGCTGATCACCCTCGGCTTCATCATTATCGCCGCAGACAGCACACAGCACAGTGCGGCGCAGATACAGGGACATGTGTGT
>JACERP010001277.1:0-23707 GCA_014080715.1 Scenedesmus sp. NREL 46B-D3 | reverse complement strand
TCTTTAGTATGCCTCCGCTCTCTACTAGGAGCCTTTGTGTGTCCCGGGCAAGATTGGTCATGTCGACAGCGTTGCGCTGACCTGGCATAGACAGTTAAGACGGTATGAAGCTCAAATGCCGATGCCCTAGCCTTTAAAGCCATGCAATATAAATGCATGAAGTGAGGCAGTAAGGGTTGTGCCTGCAACTGCAAAGAGCGGGAACTCGCTGTACGAAGGCAAGCTTCAACAAAGCCAGTTGGAAGAGGTAGTGAGGGTGCACCTTTGCAATCAACAATAGGAGAGTATGATATTTAGAGTGCGAAGGGCTACTAAGAGCCTGCGCATCATGCGTAACGCGCTTGTCATGCTGTCATGTGGGTACACGGTGTCCACACGCGTTACAGCCACAGAATAACGAACAGTCCCTGCCAAGCAGACCTCGTCATATGTTTGAGACTTTGATCAAAGCTACGCACACCTGTGCAGCTCAACCACCAGGATGACACCATATGCTAATCATATTGCAGTCGGTAGGCAAAGGGGGCCTCTGCTGTGCTATATACAGGGTTGCAGGACACACTGCAAAGCACCCAGAGCAGATGCATCACTGACATGCTGTGCTTGCCATGCCTGCTTTGACGATGCACCTTGCTTGATGCATAATGCAACTGTATATTACAGTCACATGCTAAAGACTTACAGGTTGTGCGTCAATGTCTGTCACAGACAACTCAACCCAGGTCCATTCCAGATCCTGCAATGCTACTACCCAGCTGCTAGATGTAGTACTTCACAACGCACATCGCTAGTGCCGCTGCCAGCAACTGCACGCAGCCGCGTTAGCAGCTGCTGCACCTTGCAATCAAACTCGGCATCAACACAATGCCTCAGGAGCGGTAAATGACAGCAGCATGGTTTCCTGCTTCCCTTGTTGCTCGCACTGCCAGTACCACCGTCAAGAGCTGCAACAGCAGAGCAGCTGCCATGCACCCTATGCAGCTTCAACCGAGAGAGTGAGAGCACCTTGCTGGCAGCTGCTGCGTCATCCAATCCCCTCACCCAGTACACAGCTGGATAACCCAGCAAGAAGCCATTCAAAGTAGGCATTGCTGGCAGGCCCTGAATCGTCCCCAGCTCTATTGTTGGCATCAAGCTGCTGCTGCTGCTGCTGCTGCTGCTGCCGCCCTGCTGTTGCCAGCGCTGTGGTGCTGCATGGGCTGCTGCTGCAACTGGGCCCGGCGCCGCAACACCACATGCAGCTGCCTCTGAGGCTTGCTGCTGCTGTTGCTGCCAGCGCTGCAGCTGTTCATGCAGCGCTGTGTTCAGCACGCGCAGCTTGCTGCTGCAGCTCCTGGCACTGCTCACGTTGTGCCAGCGCTGCTTGGCCATCCACAAAAATGATGATGGCAGGCCAGCTGCTGCTGCTGCTGGTGCTGTGTGCCAGTTGTGTGAGGTGATGCTGCAGCTGCCTGCTGTTCGCCAAGTAACAGCAGCCCTCCAGGTGCAAGATGCAACCTGGGAGCGTGGGTAGTGCAGTTGAGGTGCAGCAGGCAGTGCAGTGCAGGGTCAAGTGCAGCACGTGCAATGGCCTCGCTACTTCATCAGTAGTTTCTCAGACCACATGCGTACGTCGCACATGCACCTGACTGTGGGAGATGATGAACCGCTTCGGGCATACAGCCACCAACATGTGACTGCCAGCACAGTATAGCACCTCTGCATACATGGCTGCCCAGCCACTTGCTGCTTGCTTTAATAGCATCAGCTACACCGCAAGGGCAAGCAGACACGCAGCCATGAGCAGTGCTGCCGCTGAGTGCGAAGCACGCCGCCAAAATAGGTCAGCTGTTAGGAGCGCCAGTATCGTCAGCAGGTGCACACCCACACTCTTCACTTACTCCTGGTGTACTAAGAGGCTTAGCGATGTGATTCGGCGATACACGCGCTCCCTGGACAAGGCCTGCAGCAACAACTGAAACACAACACAGCGCGTGTCTGATGAAACAGCTGGTTGCTCACCCTGGAATGTCGGCAGGAGCTGTGGCAGCGGCTGCAGCGCCTGCAGGAGCTGTGCTGGGGTAACGCCTGCCGCGTGGTCCAGCATGATGAGCGGCCTCAGGCCGGACAGCAGTGCAGCCAGGTCCAGCAGCAACTGTGAGCAGGCACGAGCCAGGGGCCGTTGGCGCTTCAGCCGGGGCTGCGTGACATGCACCGCAGCACAGGATGCAGCAGCGTGAAGGACACCGCTGAGCAGTAGCTACGCAGCAGACGGGCACGTGCCAGAGCCATTACTGTTGCGGGTAGCGCCCCACAAAGCGCGCTGCAGCCCAGCAGGCAGCATGCCAAAGTACACATCACAACGGCAGCTGGCAGCATTAGCGCGCGGCACACGCTGGATGTTGCAGCACACACCACAACATTTTCAAACAGTAGAAAGACAAACCCGCATTTGCAAACAATGCATGCAAACTGGATGACACCCCACCCCCTTACCTCTAGCGCTTGAAGCACTCGCTGCAGCTGAGAGGGCATGGCTCTTGTTATACGTCCCAAAATGCCTGCAAGCAAGCTGCTGCTGCCAACAATCAAGGTGTTGCCGAGTCGGCTGTGCTACCGTGAAGCCCTCTTTGACACAGGCAGCTCTGCTGAAGCTGTGGGCTGCTTCGCAGTGCTGCACTGCGCGACACTTGCCCCTTGCTCACTGCCTGCCACTGCTGCTGCTGCGCCAGCAGCGCTGCCCTGTAGGCCGTCAGCTGCTGCTGTGCCCGCTTGGGTGTCACTAACAGCTGTGCGGCTCTCCTCTGCCTTGAGCGCTGTCGCTGCAGCCTCTGTTTGCGTCTCAGCCGCAGCTGCTGGTGTCAGCACCTTGGCGAGTGCTGCTGCCTCCCTGCTAAGCACTGACACGTAATGCTCTAGATCTCCTGTGTGCTTCAGGCCTTCGAGCAGCTGCTGTGTGCTGGTTGACCAGCCGCGCAGCTGCTGCTTGAATGCCGCTAGCTCAGCCCTGAGCAGCTGTGACTCACGTTCGAGCTGCCGCTGGGTGTCGTACACCTGTGCAGCATGGAACCAAAAGTGGAAGTTTCCATGCAAGCAAAGGCTGACGCGTGTTGACAAGGATACCGGTGCATACACATAAAGGCGACTCAAGGAGAGTCAGCAAGCAACTCTCGCACAGCAAAGCACAGTGGGCTACAGCAGGGTGCCAGTGCCACGTCAATGTGTGCAGTCCAGCAGCCGCACACAGAAATAACTGTGCAGAACTACACATCAGCTTGGAGGCCCACCTGCCGCACTTCTTCATTCAAGTCGTCGACAACAAGACTGCTGAAGCTGCCAGCAGCAGTTGATGCGCTGGCTTCCAGGTGATCTGAGGGTGCGAAGGACAGAGGCAGCACCAGCAGCACCACCAGCAGCAGACTGTCAACGAATATTGTGGGGCTGATGCTGTCAGCTCTTACATGCCATACAGCAGCAATTAAAGCTGTCAATTTGGTTAATCAGCCGACCTGCTTGAGTTGTCAGTTCCTCCCGCTTTGCCTGCACAGATGCCACGATAGAAGTGAAGTTCATCCAGGCTGAAGTTTCACGAGGGCTCGATTAATGGGCAGCAATGTTACAAAATGCTCGACATGTAAGCATGCAACTTGACGCGGACGGGGCGATACCCTCGCACAACCCTCCACATGTTATGACTATTCAAGTGCCCGTAGGAGTGTACATAAGGGTGATGACGGCCAGTCTTGTCCAGTAAGACGACGGGATTGAAAACGTTGAAGTTACTTTATTTGCAAACTGGCTGCACCACTGGCTAGATTGTCTGGGCTGGTGAGAAAAATGGTGCCTCTGGCCACCGGTAGTCTGTCTGGTGTCGCAACCAAGCACAGCAGCACACCGATCTTACAAGGACTGCGCCAGGTCTGTGCGTAACAGACGTGCTGGCAGCGAGGCTTGAGCAACGGCAGCCTCAGGTTCTGCTGTAGAAGGCTCGATGTGCATTCCTGTCCATGCAAGTCCATGGGTGTCCATTGGTAGCACTTGTGCTCTGCATAGTATCAGCCAAAACAAAGCAGGTCAAGCATGTCCTGCACACACCCCTATTCTGCGCCTGACATGACACCTGTGGCGTGCAGGCTAGCCAGGTCAGGTGCGGCAGCAGCAGTAGCCTTGCTCGCTCTGGCAGGAGCCTGGCAGCAGCATGGACCAGCAGCAGGGCAGGTGAGGCCGGCATGGTTTAGGACAAGCTCAGGGAGCGTCAGCGTGAGCTGCTGTTACCTTGCATGTGGCTGTCAAGGTTCCTGTCGCCGGCATATTCCCCAGCTGTTGGTGCATGTACTTTCACCTTGTATGAAGCCTATCTAGATTGCAGGGGTTTCCTGCAGGAGAAGTAGGCGGGCAAATGCAGGAGTTGCGTCACTTGGCAGCGGCGTGGAATGCTCACACGTGGCATGCAGGGCAGTGCAGCTCCCCAGCATGGCATGTGTTACTGGAGGCGTCTGCATTTGGAGAGCATGCATGAAATCTGTATTGCACGTGTCACGGCTGATGGTGTGGAGCTCAAGTACATGTGCAGCCATGTACGTTTGTCCCCTTGCGTGACGGTTGGCTTGTGTGCAGACTGGCGAGTTTGCGCTAGCTGTGCTCGCACGGCACTGAGCAGGGCCAGATGTACATCGCCGTTTTTTTAAAGTCACGTAAATGCTTCCTGCTGTCCTTGCTGATGGTGTTGCTCTTGCAGGCTTGCTCCGCTCAGGCCTGCTGCCAGCATCTGCCAGCCGCCGCAGCCTGTCAGCCATGGCAGTGGCTGCGCCTGCAACAGCAGCGCCAGCCAAGGATTTCGCAAAGGAGGCGCATGGCTTTGAGCTGGTGCAGCAGCAGTTTGTGCGCGAGTACGACTCACACGTGCTGATGTACAAGCACAAGAAAACAGGTGTGCAGCAGCAGCTGTCGTGTGCATGCACAGCACGGCAGTAAGACTTGCAATATGCACTTGTTGTGTGATGCATGCATATGTTGCAGCTGTGGAGGCTGCTTGTGACACTCAAGACCTGCACAGACATGTTGAAACTCACGCCGTTTGTCGTCTGGTCCTGGCGGTGTGCTTTGTGCTGGCTGCGTGCCGACTTAACCACATCTGCAGGTGCTGAGCTGATCAGCGTGGTAAACAGCGACGAGAACAAGACCTTCGGTGCAGTGTTCCGCACCCCTGTGTCAGACAGCACCGGCATCCCGCACATTCTGGAGCACAGCGTGCTGTGCGGCAGCCGCAAGTACCCCATCAAAGAGCCGTTTGTGGAGCTCATGAAGGGCAGCCTCAACACCTTCCTCAATGCGTTCACGTACCCGGACAGGACCTGCTACCCAGTGGCTTCAACCAACGCACAGGTGGGGCAGGGGCGAGTCAGGACTTGCTCCAGCACGTCACACGCAGAGGTTGCGAGAGTGAAGTGCTGCTGTCATAGTCAGCAAGGAGGTGGCTGCAGAGGGTTGCACAGGCAGCTGTTTGTGCATCTCATGTCGCTGTGCCAGCGCTCAACATTCTCTGCTGCCCATCACGCGTGCGGGTCCTCAGGCAATTCTGCCGCGGCTGCTGTCTGCTTGCAGGACTTCTACAACCTGGTTGATGTGTACCTTGACGCGGTGCTGCACCCGCGCTGCATCAGCGACAAGCGCACCTTTGAGCAGGAGGGCTGGCACCTTGAGCTGGACGACCCCAAGGACCCGCTCACCTACAAGGGCGTGGTGTTCAACGAGATGAAGGGGGTGTACAGCAGCCCCGACAGCATGTTCTACCGCGTGGTGCAGCAGGTGAGGGCGGCGCAGGTTGCAGTCGGGTGACCTTCTGGCTCCCCAGGTGTTGCAAAGCAGGGGCATGGTAGCAGGCAGTTGTGACTGTACTCTTCAGCTTTCACAAAGCCCGCCGCAAGAGCAGGTCTGTGGCATGCTCACTAGCGAGCAAAGAAAGGTCCTGGCAAGCGGCACAGTGCTGCTGGCAACACGCACGCCTGCTGTCGTTCACAACCGTGCGTAATCTCCTGCCGCTGCGGTCCGCAACAGGCGCTGTTCCCTGACAACTCCTACAGCCATGACTCTGGCGGCGACCCTGAGGTCATCCCGCAGCTCACCTTTGAGCAGTTCCAGGACTTCCACGCGCGCTACTACCACCCCAGCAACGGCCGCTTCTGGTTCTACGGCGACGACGACGCCACCAAGCGCCTGCAGATCTTGGACGCCTACCTCAGGTGGGTGCCCGGCACCGCGTCGCATGCTGGTGCGCAGCAGTGAAGGGAGCTGACGTCAGCAGCTTGCTGCACAGGGCTGCTCCTTGTTGTGGTTCCACGCACTCCACATGGCTGGTTGATGTTCGGTACCGCAGCAGGTGGTAATCGCGTCTCAACATGCGCTGTTACTGTTCTCCTTATGTGCTGATATGTTGGAATGCATGCCTGACATGCCTGTGCATGCCGCTGCCATGCCCTGTCCTGCCGGCAGCGAGTTTGATGCTCGCCCAGTGGACAGCGAGGTGCAGACGCAGCCGCTGCTGCCTGAGCCCCGCACAGTGACAGCCCACTACGCTGCCGGCGAGGCTGAGGAGGGAGATGGCAAGGTGCGCCTCCCTTGGGGTGTAACAAGGTGCAAGGCAGCAACCTTAGGGTGCACTGCGGCTCAAGCAGCCTTGCAGCGCAAGGAGCAAAGCTACGGGGATCGCTGCATCAGCAGCAACCTTGGAATGTAATGCAGCACCAGGCCGCAACTGCCTGCGTGCCAGTCAGTGCACCTTCCTGGAAGCAAATAGTTGTATGCAAGCAAAGGTCAACATGCAGTGAAAGCAGAACAAGTGTGCTTCAAGGGCTTGGAGGAAGCAGATGGCAAGGCACAGCAGTGTGGGCACAACTATGTGGTGGCCTGCTGGTTGCAGCTCGCTGTCACGCGCGGCAACCGCGCTGCATGCCTCGCTGTGCCCGTGCGGGGCTGTGCCTCGCCTGTCGCAGCCAACACCATCGATTGCGCGTGTGCAACCCCCCTGCTTGCGTATGTGTGCTTGCTTGTGTCTCGTCAACACACAGAGCTGCTGAGCGGCACTGAACCTTGGTTGATGCCGGTTCTCGTGCGCCCGCACTGTCCCTCCCTGCCTCCTGCCCCGCCCCGTGCAGGCGTACGCCTCCCTCAACTGGGTCCTGACGCAGGAGCCGCTGGACGTGGAGACGGAGCTCGCGCTGGGCTTCCTGGACTACCTGCTGCTGGGCACGCCCGCTGCGCCGCTGCGCAAGGCGCTCAACGACAGCGGCCTGGGCGCCGCGCTGGTCGGCGGCGGCATTGACGACGAGCTCAAGCAGCCCATCTTCAGCGTGGGGCTCAAGGTGAGCCACACACCGACACGGCACAAGCATGTTGCGAATCATGTTGTGACAGTGCGGCCGCGTAGCTTATCACAACCAATTTTTTGGGATGCTGGGGTGTGTTGTGCTGCTGAAATTTGCTCCTAAAGCTGCGTCATCAGCCACACTCGCCTTTTTGCTCTGTGCATGTCCGTACTTCCTCTGTCGTCTAAACCTGCCCTCTCCGCAGCAACGCCTGGCAGGGTATGGAGCGCTTCGAGCCATGTTGGGCAGGCTTTGTTGACGCAGCTTCTCACCCTCATGCGCCAGCTTCGCTGCTCTCGAGTCCAGCACCGCAGTGTTGACCAACATGTGGTGCCCTGGTATCTCATTACACAGTACTTGGCCCTCTGCTGCTGGCACACACTGGCGTTGCTGTCTCCTCCTCTCCTCCTCTTCTTGCAGGGCGTGGAGCCCTCCAACACCGCTGCTGTCGAGCAGCTGGTGCTGGACAAGCTGGCTGAGCTGGCAGACACAGGCTTTACTCCAGGCGCCATTGAGGCTGCAGTCAACACCATCGAGTTCAGCCTGCGTGAGAACAACACAGGCAGCTTCCCACGTGGTTTGAGCCTGATGCTGCGCGCGATGGGGGCTTGGATCTATGGCAGGGACCCGTACACGCCAATCCAGGTGCGGCAGTGTGCAGGCGGCGTGTGTGCTGTGGACTGCGCACTGCGTGGTGTTGTGCAGCAGCTGCAGCGGCTTCGCATGCTGTGCTGAGCAGACCCATGCAACCAAACAGGGCTGCGGCCTGCCTGAAAATGCATCTCAGCAGCTGCTTTGCCTGGACGTTGCATTGCTTCGACCGTCTTTGCCTGCGTCTGTCCAATCTCAGGCTTGTTTCACCCTTTTCAAGGTCGACCGCTCACTGCAATCCAAATTTAGTATGTTTCGAGTGTCAGATGCTCACTGCAGCTCGTGTTGACTCGCGCATGCGTGCAGTGGGAGGAGGCGCTCAACAGCTTCAAGGCCAGGCTGGACGGCGGCGGCGACGTGTTCGGCCCGCTCATCCACCGCTACCTGCTGGACAACAAGCACCGCGTGAGCGTGGTCATGCTGCCAGACAGCAGCCTGGCGGCCAAGACAGAGGCCAGCGAGCGCGCAAAGCTGGACGGCATGCGCGCGCAGCTCTCAGAGCAGGAGGTGAGCTGCAAACGACCCAGCTTCGCCCGGCGCCATGCTCTGCGTCGTCCCATGAGAGCACACATGTGGTGGTCTTCTTGACGCGCCCACCCACCCATTTCTGCCAGATGCACACACAACGCCTGGCCACACGCATCATGTGAGTTGACGCGCCTGCTGCCTGTGCGCCTGGCCGCCTTGTGTCGCTGCTTGCGTCCAACAGCTGCAGCAGGTGGTGGCTGAGACAGCCGCGCTGAAGGAGCGCCAGGAGACGCCGGACCCCCCTGAGGCGCTAACGTGCATCCCGTCGCTGCAGGTGAGCCGCGCACTTGTTTCAGAGCGCTGTGCCTGCATGTGCATCCTGCCTCATGCGGCTGCACTGCTGGGCGATGCCTGCAGGCCACGGCCGGCCCGCCGTCTGCAGTTTCTGCCGGCGAGCGCTCAAGCTTGTGACAGCCACAGCAGAGGAGTGTTCGTGGCAATTACTCGGGCCAATAAGCAAGTCCCTTCCGTGCGAGCTACGCCAACAAGGCCTCTGCTCTGCAGCGTGGCCTGGCCCTGCCAAGAGTGCTTTCATCGCACACCCTGGCCTTTTGCACAACACCGCCGCTGCCGCTGTCTTGCTTGGCTGCAGCTGTCGGACATCCCCAAGACCATCAGCAAAGTGCCCACGGCGACAAGCAGCCTGCCAGGTGGCGCGGCGCTGCTCACGCACGAGCTGTTCACCAACGACGTGCTGTATGCGGAGGCAGCGCTGGAGCTCACAGGCCTGCCGGCGGGCCTTCTGCCGCTGCTGCCGCTGTTCTGCAGGAGCCTGACGCAGGTTGGTGCTCTGGTCGGGGGCAGAGGCAGCAGGGCAGTGGCTTGCTGCAGACGAGCAATGCTCGGCAGCAGGGGCGTTGCTTACTTGCAGGAGGGGGCGTGACACAATGCGTGTATGCTTCTCGTTGGGCAACAGCTTCTACAGCCGAGTTCCCTTCAGCAGGCAGCATGCACGCCATCCTTGTCTGCCTGCATCCTAGTCTGCTGCCATTGCTGCCAACAACAGCTGTACTCGCTGCTGCCACGCTGCTCGTCGCTGCCCTCGTGATGCGTATGCGTATCGCCGCATGCCAGATGGGCACCCAGAAGGAGTCCTTCATCGAGCTTACCGAGCGCATCGGCCGCAAGACTGGCGGCGTCAGTGTGTACCCCTTCAGCAGCGCCAAGCGGGGCCAGGAGCAGCCGGTGGCCTACCTCATGGTGCGGCTGCGCCTGCAGCTGCGCGTGCGCACGGCGCAGCGTACAGTACACGACCAACTGTGCGGTGACAGCGTTAGTGCTGTCGTGTGCAGTCGTGTCTGCTGACGTTGCAACAGGAGCTGTTGGTGTGGTGCCGTCGCCTCTATCTGCTGGCGCCCTGCTGCCTGCATTGCACTGCGCCTGCAACAGCCCCCTCTTCACTTGCGTGCCGCCGTCGTCCCGAGCACTGCTTTACACGCGTCGTCTCCTGTGTCTGACATGCCACCGCTGGCGTTTCGCGCCGTTTGCCCTTTGCTGCTCCAGGTGCGTGGCAAGGCGATGGGGCACAACAGCGGCGACCTGTTTGAGCTGATGGGCGACATCCTGGCCACCGCACGCCTGGACGACCGGGCGCGCTTCACGCAGATGGTGTCGGAGACCAAGGCAAACATGGAGGCGGGCATCATCGGCAGCGGGCACAGGTGCGTCACAGCCAGCGCCGACCCAGCTTGGCGCGTCGTTTGGCAGCGTCTGCTGCCCTGGGATGCCAAGCCCACCCCGGCCTCTTCTTCCACGCACCTGTGCACCCGTGCGTTACGCGCAGCAATGTGACCGCTGATCATCGTCCAGTGGTATCAGCGCAAGCCGTGCTTGCAGCACCTGACGGCTCCTGCCCTGGTGTCCGGCTGTTGTGTGCAGGTACGCTGCCAGCCGGCTGTCGGCGCAGCGCTCCATCGCGGGCTGGGTGGGCGAGGCAACGGGCGGCCTGAGCTACCTGGAGTTCATCAGGGGGCTGGCCAAGCGCGTGGAGGAGGACTGGGAGGGCGTGCAGGTGCGCAACAGGGCGCGGGGCCTGCGGTGGCAGACGCATGAGGGAGCTGTGCCGCTCAGTGCGTGTGTGTGCATCCACAGGAGCGGGCGCTGCCAGCGCGCGGGGCTCGTCACAGCTGCGGCGGTGATGGTGGCAGCATTAGGGGCAGCAGGCAGCAGGCGGCAGGCCAGGGGTGGGGGAGCTGTGGGAGTGAGTGCTGGACGATGTGCGGAGCGTGGGTTTGCCCTGACGCGCAGCTGCAGCTGAACAGGGTGACGGGGATGGAGGCAGCAGGCGTCGGTTGATGCTGCGGCAAGCCAAAGGAGGCGGTGCTGGCACGCTCGCACCTGCCGCATTCGAATCGCATCTGTCGTGCATTGTCTGCCAGCCGCATTGTGCAGAAGTCTCGGAATGCTCACACACACGGCACGCCGCCACTCTCACACAATCTTCCTGCTTTTTGTGCCCTTTTCCACTTCAACCGATCAGGCCGACCTGGAGTTGATCCGCAAGCACCTGCTGCAGCGCAAGGGCGCCCTGGTCAACCTCACCGGTGACGACAGGGCGCTGGCAGCAGCAGCAGCGCACGTGGACGACCTGCTGACGCGCCTGCCCGAGACAGCAGCAGCGGGGCCCAGCGGCAACGCATGGGCTGGCGTGCTGCCGCGCGTGAATGAGGCGCTGGTGGTGCCCACACAGGTGGGGCGTGTGCTTGACACCAGAACCCACAACCAAGAGTGTGGGGTCTACTTTCTCTGCTTGATGTTCAGGACATTCTCTGTTCAGGGCGATCATATGTTTTTATCGCAGGTCTGGGTCTTCAGCCCTGCACCTGTAACATATCATTGCCCTGAATCATATCATTAGGTGCAGCAGCGCCTTTGGGAACATGTCAAAGTTGGTGGGACTTTGGGGTTCACCTGCGTTGCCGGGCGCCGCCCCGCCCTGCCCTGACAAGGTGTGTGTGTGTGCGTGCGTGCGTGCGTGCGTGCGTGCGTGCGCGCGTGCGTGCGTGCGCGCGTGCGCGCGTGCGCGGCAGAGGCCGCTGCATGCGCTGCACACATGATGTCTCCATCCTCCACACTGCTCCTGCACAATGCAGCCGCCTCACCAGATGGACCAGCGCAGCTTGCCACCTCTGACCGTCCGCTGTGTCGATGGGCGCAGGTCAACTACGTAGGCAAGGCGGCCAACCTGTACGCTGACGCCGGCTACAAGCTGAGTGGGGCCGCGTATGTGATTGAGAAGCACCTGGGCACCAGCTGGCTGTGGGACAAGGTCCGCGTCGTGGGCGGCGCGTACGGCGGCTTCTGCTCCTTCGACAGCCACAGCGGCATGTTCACCTTCCTCTCGTACCGGGGTGAGCAGCAGGCAGGCTGCGGGTTCAGGCAGGCTGCGGGTTCAGGCAGGCTGCGGGTTCAGGCAGGCTGCAGGTTCAGGCAGGCTGCGTCAGCTGTGGGTTCAGCTCAGTTGTTCGCTGGTGTGCATGTCCCTTCATGTAGGTCCCTCTGTGCGTGCGATGCCGGTATGGCTTGGCTACAGGGGCCACCACACATGCACCCCCTGGCTGGGACAACACCTGCAAGTGCAGGGAGACTCACCGAAGTCACCTGGCGTACATGCTTGTCGTGCGAGCGCCGAAAGCCGCTTACCTGTTTTGCCACATGTCCTGCTGCAGCACAATCACATCTGCATCCCATCTCGTACCGCCTGTTGCGACACTCTCCAGCTGTCACTCGCGGGCCCCGCCTGTCGCCAAAAGACGCGAGGTGGACAGCCTTATTTGTACGACCAACTGCTGGGTCACTGCTGTGTACGTCTCTGCTCCACTCGCGCTGCACCCGCATCCGCACGTGCATTGTGCGCAGACCCCAACCTGCTGGACACGCTGGAGGCGTATGACGGCAGCGTCGACTTCCTGCGCGGCCTGGAGCTGGACCAGGACGCGCTGACCAAGGCCATCATTGGCACCATGGGCGATCTTGACGCGTACCAGCTGCCAGACGCAAAGGGCTACACAGCTTTCAGCAGGTGCGGCTGGGCACAGCACGCGGTTTGACCGCGTGCATGTGTACTGCTGGCGCAGTGTGGCAGCAGGTTGGTGGTGCGCAGGCAGCTGGAAACAGCCCATGTCATGGGCTCGCACCCTTACTCTCTGTCATGTGATCTTAAACTTGCATATGTGATCTTAAACTTGCATAAGTAAGACTCGTGTTCAACTTCGTCATTGCTGCTGCTGCCCGCTGCTGCTGCTGCAGGTACCTGCTGGGTGTGACTGACGAGGAGCGTCAGGAGCGCCGCGACCAGGTGCTGGGCACAACGCAGAAGGACTTCAGGGAGTTTGCAGAGGTGCTGGAGTGCGTGAGGGGTGATGCTGCGCGGGTCGTGGCCGTCACCAACGCTGACAAGGCAGCCCAGGTGCTGCAGGAGAGGCCAGGCTTCTGGGAGCTGCGCAAGGTGCTGTAAGCTGGAGGCGGAGCACTGCATCGCATTGGGGTGTTGGCGGCATTGATTTTGTGCTGTGTGCAAGTTTTGGGTGCCCTGCCAGTTGTGTACAGGTGGCACTGCAAGGTTGCGTTGGTTGCTGACTGCATGCAGGTTTGTTTGTGGTTGGCAGAGATGTGCTCGATGCTGGCTGCACTGCTGCATGTTAGCACATTGCCCGATTGGGGGATGCTGTGTTGTTGGAATGATGTTGGACACATTCTGTTGTTCTGGAACACTTGTTGCCGGACTGCTTGCCACACAGTTTTAACATGTCTGGTGTACTGTTGTGTTCAGCTAGCATTTGTGTGTATGACAAATTGTTTGCCCTCAGAAAGAAGGTTTGTGGTTAGTACAGAATGCTGGTCTTTGGACGGACGGAAGTGTAACTCAGGTGATGTTTGCATGTTCAAGGTTTGTGCCGAAGTGCCGCACTGCGTCGAATAACAGCTGCGCGGCAGGCATTCATGTGGTGTGCAGATGCTCAGCATGTTCTGGAACGCTTTTCATCTTGTGATAGGCTCGCATATCATCATCTTGTGTAGTGGTAAGGAAGCCATGGAGTGCGTTTGCAACATACAGACGTGCTGCAGTTGCGCAGGCTCTGCCCTGTTGATGATGCTTCACATTCAGCTGTCAGTCAGGTTAGGGTGCACCCACCTGACACGTGTCCTGGGGACGTGCAGTGACATCTGAGGACACAGCATTGCATGCATGCAAGTGAGTGATGTGGTTACTACCTTCGGGTGCACACGTGTCACTACTTGCACTACTCATGCGGTTCATGTCAACATTCTGGTTTGTCCTGCGTTCTGTATCTTTCTTATAGCACATCACAGCGTTTGAGCGGCGTTCTTTCGCCTCGATCTCAACGTGGACGTTTAGTGTGCGATCTTTGTGGTGCTTCTTGACGCAGCCATGCAACAATTGACGCACACTAGATTGCTGCAAATGCAGCGGTGCAGAGCCAACCTGTCGAGGCTGCAGCCATGCATCTCCGTGAACTCCGTAAGGACAGGAAAACGGGCGTTGCGCGTGCGTGCCAGTGGAGAAGACAAAAATGAGAGGCAGCAGAATCTGCAGACAAAGGAGAAGCGCTACAGCAGAATGGTAGAGGAGCTGTCGAAGACGGGGATGACGCCTGCAAAAGCCAAGGTAGGCAAGCACTGATCACCTGGCGAGTTAACGGCAGCAGCAAACTACAATGCAGGGGCGTTAGTAGTCACTAGGCAGATGTCCTGGCAGCCTACACAGGCAGTGTATACATGCTGCGGCTGCTGCTGCTGCTACAGCTACTGCTACTGCTGCCAGTGGTAGTTGTGCTGCTGTACCCTTGCGCCTAGTCACACATCTATGAAAGGGCTGCTTCACGCCTGTAATTGGCCTTGCGGCCGCTGACTTGGTCTGCAGTGGCCTTGAGCACAAGCCACATCGGCCTTGTGTAATGCCACACCTTGGACCAAACAGTTCAGTGTAAGGCACTCCGGCACGATGTATGTGTCGGTGTTTGACTGGTGTCCTGCAGGATACGCTGCGCATATGGGCTGAGCTTGGTGCGAAGGACCCTGAGCAGCTCAAGCAGCTGCTGGTCAAGCGCTCCCTTGCCCCGCTGACTGCCCTGGCAGTGCAGAGCGTGCTGGACTTTGTGGCATGTGGAGGTGAGGTGTGCCCAAGCCCTGCAGAATGAGACCTGATCTGACTTGCTGAACCGCACACCTCCAAAAGCAGATGCAAGCTTTTACACACCAGGAATGGCGCCAGTTGTCTGGAGTGTGATGTAAGGGTGGCACATGATGCCAACAAGCAGTGCGCTGCCAGCAAACACTGATGCACCACAGAAACAATGCATGCACAGCAGCCAGCCAGACAGCCGGCTGGCCACCAGTTTCCTGCAAGTGCATGCAGCTGGTGCACGCAAGCTGACTGTGCTGCTTGTCCGACCTGCGCATTGACCTGCATGTGCTCAGGTGGCTTCTATATCGGCCGCATCTCTGGCCAGGCTGACTTCCCCGGCGCCATCCTGATCAGCCTGCTGGGCTACTTCTTCGCATGCTACTACTTCCTGCAGGTGACCTAAAGCTGTGCGCACTGCTGTTGCCCAATCTTCGGACGCCTAGCATACAGTGTGTGCTGGGCAGTCTCTGTTAGGCGCTGCACACAGCCAAGGGCTGCACATGCTGCTGGCCCACAGACAAAGTATGCTTGCACACCTGCTGCTTACAGATCGTATGCTGTGTGGCACAGCATGTCGCTTGCTGTCGTGTCGCACACCCGGCTTGCAGCATCTCCGTCGTACTCGCTGCATGCATGCACATGACCATTGCTGCTGTTGTCGCTCGCCGGTGAGCTCCCCAGAGTCCACCACCACCTCCCGCTGTCGCCTTCCACCAGATGCGCTGTGACGCGCATGCGACCAGCCCTCACCCCTGCCCGTCTCACCCGCTGTGCTTCACTTGCCACCTCTTTTGCAATCCAACCGCAGGCTGTGTTCCAAATCACTGCACTGACGAGCCTGGGTGTGGCAGCACGCCGCTACTCGACAGACGCTGCGGTGCTGCTGGAGGCTGTGCGGCAGCTCGCCGGGCCCGCCAGTGGCCTCTCGGTGGTTGACTCAGCAGCGCTGGTGGTCAACACACTCAAGGTCATCCAGACACTGGAGAAGATTGGGGAGCAGCTGCAGGTAGGTCCAAGGACAGCGGGGCTCGACCTGGGCCAAGACAGTGGGTCCGCCTCTGCACTGAACAAATGTAGGGAGCCTGCTCCCTGCTGTGCGTGCTGCCGTGGTCGGAGCAGCACTGCTGCACCTGCTGCTGGCTGTTATGGCCGCCCCCGTATCCCTGCCGGCAGAGGCAGCATCCCATGCATGCAATCGTCGACAGCCATCAGCTCACCACTTCCCGCCGTGCCCCGCATTTGCAGGACATCACCGCTGGGACCGGCAGCAGCCTCTCCAACCTGTCTGCCTACCTCACCCTGCAGCGAGCGGAGGAGATGTATGGCTTTGAGCCAGCCAAGTACGGCCTCAGCGAGGCGCAGGCGGCAGACATCGCTGGCGTGTTCAGCCGCTACGACACCAACGAGGACGGACGGCTGGAGCAGTCGGAGCTTCGGCGGCTGTGGTGAGGCTGTGTTGACGGCAGCTTGAGCACGAGCAAACCCGGGTCGCTGTACAAATGCGATGGCAGGATCAAGGGGTTGCACACAGCGAGCGCAGCCAAGAGTGTATGGCGGCGATGGCAAGGCATGGCAGAGCATCCAGTGCTTGAAGTTGAGGGGCATGGCAAGGCTTATGCTCACTGACTCACAAGCTGGGGCAGCATTCAATGCGTGGCATTAGAAGACTGAGTTGCATGTCGAGCTGTGCAGTGAACAAGAAGATCTTCATTGTTTGTACTGTGTTGCGTGTGCTGCGTTTGGTGCGCATTGTGCCAGTGTAAACTGCAAAATAGTTGCAGAACATTGTGGCAAACTGCATACTGAAGCACTGCCTTGCTGCTGTTGTTTGTGGTGCTTGCACCTTGCTGCTGCAGCTCCCAGCTAGGCACAGACATCAGCGATGCAGAGGCTAAGGAGGCGGTGCGCATCCTGGACAGCGGCAGCACAGGATACATACAGGTGCGGAGACGGGCAGGCATACACATACAGCATCATGCTACAGCTGCATCAGCGTCTGAATGCTGTTGCTGAATTTGCACGGCTGTTTGTGACCTGCAAAACTATGCAGAAACGCTGGCTGTTGAACTGTGCTGGCTGCCACGTCATTAATGAAAATTATCATTTTAAGCAGGCTGCCACGTTGACATGTTCCCATCAATGCTCGTGCCTCTTGTGCATGCAGTTTGGAGACTTTGTGGAGTGGTACATGGGCCGGCGGCCAAGCAGAGAAGTGAAGGACGCAGCACTCAAGTCATCGAAATGAGCATGTCAAAAAGAAGAAGCACTCTGACGCAGCAAAAGGCAAGCAAGCATGTGTCACAGCAGCAGTCGTCACAAGGGAGGCAACATACATACATACATATATGTATATACATGTTCTGTGCATATGCATATGCATCAAGTTGTAGTTCATACGGTGATTCAATGCTGAGAAGGGACAGTGTGCAGCAGGTGCTGCGTTTTGGTGTCACAGGATGCCACGCCTGCTTCAGTGCAGCTGGTTGTGCAGTTAGTTGTACAGCTGACGTTACTGGAGTGCGGGATGCAGCACGCCAGCGGCCAAAGCTTTGGCTTAAGGAAGGAGTTCGTCAGTGCCAGAGGACGGGCGGGTGCCGCTCCTCCTACCTGCTGGTGTGATCATATGTTCAGGGCTTCTGGTCACTTGGGGGCCCCCCCTAAGCATGTGCCGGTGCCGCTCTAAGGTTACACGTGCGCATGCCCTGCCCCAGGGCTTACAGGTTCAATCCTGGACAAGTGATTTCGCCGCAAGCGACACGATGCCGCCCAGGACTTGGAAATAACAATTTGAGACGAACCATCTAATCTAAAGGCTTTGGCCAATGTCGACCGGGTGGCCGTGAGTTGGTCTGTTCTGGGGCAGCAGGTGCATTTGGCGGTAATTCTGCTCAAAGTATCTCCTTTTAAATCGGCGATATGTCGTCTAACCGGTTCAAGATACCACCGCATTGTGATGATATGGAGCCGTCACCTCCTGCATCATCACCCGTCGATGTGGTTACGATGCTGGCATTCCCGCCCCCGTGCTGCCCGGCAAAAGGCTTCTCATTGAGGTCCCTGAGGCAGCCTGGGAGAGCCTGGTGCCACAGCTGATCAAAAGCCAGACTGTCGGTTCAGCAGGCGCTTTGCTGCAGTAAGCTACGGCACTGCTGAGCAGGCGCAGCACGGCCTGCAGCGGCAGTTCTGCCCTTCCCGGAAGGCTGGCAGCCTGATGCTGTAGGAGACGGCGTGAACGCATTGCAGGATCACTTCCTCGGTTGCACAGCAAGATAACACTGTATACTGGCAGTTGAGCTCTCAAAGAAGCAGCAGATGCCGTGCTCAGCAGGCTGTCAGCTCTTCCAGTGCCCGCCAGGTGGGTGGCAGCCAACAACGGCAGCAGCATGCTGCAGAATACAAAAGTTCCCCCTGTCGGTGCTGCCCTGTCAGGCCTCCATGTCCCTGTTCACGCCCACAAAGCTTGCAGCTTTGCGGGCACTTCAAGAGCCACCCTCTGCTGATGTTCCGCACTCTGCTGATGTACCGCTCCAACTGAGGCTTAGCATTGCCTCCCAGTTGCAAATGATTGTGCCGCTTGGCCTGCACGCGCCATGTAGGCTCCCGCAACTGTATGATGTGCCTGCCCTGGGCCTGCCAGCTGGCAAGTCACCTGCCTCCAAGGTGGAGCTGGTGAAGGTTACGTGAAGAAAATTCTGCTGCAAACAATAACGCGCTAATATGCGGTCACGTCAGAGTGCTGCTGCTTATTACTTTCTTTACTTTACTTTATATGCTGCTTACATGCATTGCTAATCTGCTGCTGCTAGGCCTTGCACACCTGCAGCTGACTGCGCTGCACACTGCACAGTGCTGCGAGTGAGGGCAAGGTTGACACCAGCAGTGCCATGTCATTTCTGGTCATGATCACCAGTCAACAGCGCTGCAGGTCATACCAATACAGCACTGGCTGGCAGCACTGGCTGGCCACCACCATGGTGCAGATGGCTTGACCATACAGCAGTGAAAGAGGCACTGTTAAACGAGGCATCGCCTAGATTTGCTAAAAATGACGTTGAAATGATTTTTCCAGGAATGACGCCTGACCTCGAGCACTAGCCTAGCAAGCCGATACTCCGCTCATGAGGTGAACCAGTTTTCATGTGCTGTGTCTTTTCAGACTTTTTGTGTTGTATGTTCACTGAGAAGGTCTGAAATGGGTGAGGTGGGAAGTATGTCATGTGCAGGCATTAATGCGTCCACCTACATTCGCTCTTCATTGAACGCTTCTGTACCCACATGCGGGTGTTTGGCACCGGTGCTGGTGCTCAGTGGTACCAGCAGCCATGCCAATGGCAGCCATCGCCATTTATTACCCATTCAAGCTATAGCATTAATGCCATGGCAGCCGTAAGTGCTACTGATCACATGATGTGCTCTTCCCCCCTCCGCCACTGCAAGAGGACGTGAAGTAGCGGGCAGAACACTGTTGTGTGCCTGCTTTTCCAGTTGTGCTCTCTGCATTCGTGACTAGCTGCAGCACAAACTGCGCTCGGGTGCCAGAGCTAGCAGCATAACCTAGCTGCAGCTCAGGCATGCCTCGGGTATTTGTAAAGCACCCTATAAATGCTGTTTTTGCCCTGCGGATGTTTATGTTCAAGTGCCGCGAGTACCAGCGGCCGCTGTACATGCACTGCAGTGCATATGGCTCTTGTTGACCTGAGTGAAGCATGCGGCTCTATACCAAGGCATGCACTATGGTGTGTGCTGCGTGCATATGAGCTCCGGAGTCCATGACAAACAAGTGCAGCTGCTAGCATGCTCGCTGATCTGCATACAGGCACTCAAGCAGCAATCAAGTCGGCGGGTAGCATAGGCAGTTGGTTTAGGCCGTGTACAGTGTCATGCAGCACCCCTCAGGACAGACGGCTTCAACCCCTGCAGAAAAAGCAGATGCATTCAAATGCCACTATCAGCGTGTTGGTAGCCATGCAGCGTTTGCCGCCTCAAACCCCCAGTTCGACCCAGCGCACATGACACAGGTTGCCGCCAATGTATAGCAGTACCTTCATGACTCAACCGCACCTCATGCTGCCCCACCCTGCCCGCTGGACTTGCCCATCACTGCCGCCGAGGTTTCTGCATGCCTGCAGCGTCTACGCACAGGCAAAGCTGGCAACCCTGCAGAGGAAGGCATTGTCAACGAGCTTTTGAAGTACGGAAGCAACACAGTTGCAGACATGCTGCTGCAGTACTGCAGCCTCATGTGGCAGCTTGAGCAGGTACATCAGGTGCCGGGGACAGTCGTCAGCATGCCTAAGAAGGGCGATCTGACAGACCCAGGCAACTACCGCGCTATCACCCTGCTCAGCGTGCTCTATAAGTTCTACACCAGCGTCCTCAATCAGCGCCTTATCGAGTTTGCAGAGGGCGAGCAGCAGGAGCAGCAGCAGCAAACACAAGCACAGCAGCAGCAGCAGCAGCAGCAGCAAGGCCAGCATTCAGCACAACAGCAGCAGCAGCAGCAGCCACGCGCAACTGCTGCTACAGCAGCAGTGGCGCCGCTGCTGCACGAGAGTCAGAACGGATTCCGCCCCAAGCGCAGTTGTGCTGACCATCAAAGCGTGCTCAGCGAGGTCCTTAATGGCAGGAAAGCTGAGGGAAAGGAGTCATATGTGTTGTTTGTTGACACCTTCAAGGCATTCCCTACGGTCTGGCTTGATGGCTTGTTCCAGAAGCTGTGGGATAAGGGTGTGCGTGGCAAGATGTTCCGTGTCTTGTACAACTTGTATCAGGGCGCGCAGCGTGTGGTGTCTCATGAGGGTTGCACCACGGATAGGTTCACCTGCGACCTTGGCCTGCATGAGGGTGATGTTATTTCGCCCACACTGTACCTGTTGTTTATCGACGACTTGCTGCGTGACGTGCATGCAAAGCACCCTGGCGTTACACTCATGGGCCCTCGTGACGAACCTGCAGGCCGAGTTGTGGCAGCCATGCAGGCTGATGACTTTGTTGCTGTCTGCGGGTCTCTGTCTGAAGTTCAGGCTGTGGCTGCAACTGTTTACAGTCACAGTTGCCAGTGGCGCTTCAAGCTCCACAGCTTGAAGTCTGCCGTCATGCATGTGCTGCCAGCAAGACAGACCAGCCAGCTGGTCGACTCCGGCATTGTTTGGAACAATGTCCCTGTGCCTGTTGTATTGGAGTACTGCTATCTTGGCCTGTGGTTCAACAATACCTGTACATGGACCACACATTTTGAGAAGATGCTGGCTAAGGTGCAACGTGTGAAGGGTGCGCTCATGCCAATTTGGAAGAGCCGCAGCATCAGTGTGGAGGTTAAACGCATACTGTTGCTGACGTGTGTCCGTCCCATTTTCGAATATGGCAGTGAGGTTTGGTTTCCGTCCACAGCTAGGCAACTGCAGCTGATTGACAAAGTGCAGACAGACATCATCAAATGCGCAATGCGCTGTGGCAAGGAGCGCCCATGCTCTTCAGCTCTCTTGGCAGAATGGGGTGTGAAACCGTTGCATATGTGGCTTCATCAGAGGGCTTTGGAGGACTACTACAGGATTCAGCGTATGCAGGGCGTTCGGCTGCCAAATCAAGTGTTTACAGCTGAATGGAGGCGTCCTAGTGGTGCTGTGGCGGTGACACCGTGGCACAAGTATGTGCAGAGCCTGCTGTGCAAGTATGGTGTGAATGTTGTGACCGCGGAAGGCAGAGCCAGTGCGTGCAAGAGCCATGACAATATGCAGGTCAGGACACTACATGCTGAAAGGATTGCATGTGAAACGTTGGAGCACTCCACTCTGAGTCGGTATGTGACTCATGTGCACCCCACTCATGTTGATGCTATGGGTTTCAGGAGACCTAGGCCGTACTTGCGTTCAGTGGCAATTCCACGTGGTATTGAATTGCTTTGCGTGTTCGTATGGGTTGTCTGTGTGTACATGAGCGCACTAGTCAGTTTGGCGGGCGCAGAGCTAACTCCACTTCAGGATGTCCTTGTTGTGGTGCAGAAGTTGAGTCTTTGTCACACTTCATGTTTGATTGCCCTGCTACTTCTGCTCAGAGGATGATATGTTTGCTGAGATCAGATCCCTGCCTGGTTGCGCTGAAAAGGTGCGCAGCGTTTTGTCCATGGCTGATTCGTCAATCAAGGTGTTGCGTTTTGTATCTGATGATATTTGGGGCAGTTCTGGAAGATGTCGGATGGTGTCACCGTGTATTGCTGCTTTTCTTGTCAAGTCTTGGGATGTGCGCAATGCATGCAAACATTCTGGAGCAGTATTTCCTCCTCTTTCCGCCCCGGTGGGGCGCGGGGCCGACGGCGCTGTTGCTATGGCTTGAATGGGTAATATGATGATGATGATGATGAGGCAGTTGGTTTGATATCAGTACTGGGGTGCGGCAGGGGTGCGTCGTTGCCCTTCTACTATTCAATGTGTTTCTTGATTGTGTAGTTAAGCAAGCACAGGCAGTTATGCCAGAGGGTTGTGATGTGCAGCTATCCTACCATGCAGTTGGTGAGCTGTTTCAACGGTCCGCTGCTGCTGGCTCCTGCTTGATTACCATCTCAAACCTTGCTGTATGCAGAAGATCTGGTGCTCATAAGCTGCTGTCAGGAACTTCCTGAAGAGTTTGAATGCATGCTCAGGATAGTGGATGAAACTTGCAACAAAATGGGCATGCGTACTACGCATGCTAGTAGCAATGCCAAAACAGAGTTGTTGGCTCTGCTGCCATCTTCTGATGGGCTGCTCCCGTAAGGTGTGCAGCTCTCAGGAACGGTTGCAAACTAGGTGCCTAGCTTCGTGTACCTGGGGGTGTTGTGGATTCAACAGCCAACTGTGATACATGAGGTACCCAGCGAGCCGTGTATGATTGCTGGTGTGAGTTGGCAGTGCCCTTTGGAAAGATTCACTTGACACGAGAGTGCACTGACGCGGTGGTCCAGCTTAGGGCCATCAGCAATCAGCATTTTGGGCATGATCATTTCTCGAGAGACCAGCCACAAAGTGCTTTTGTGTTTGACTGTTTGCCCGTATCTGGCCCTTGCTTGTTTTGGCCTGCTGAACCAACCGGTTAGGAACCCGTCGCAGGTGTTTTGAGGATGGCTCCCTGCTGGTGTCCCTCTTGCTAGAACGTGTAATTGATTGACTCTGAAGGTACTGTAGTAGTGTATTGTAGGTGCAAAGTGCCAGCACACGATCCTAATGCTCCTGTGGAAATATACCAAACTGGGAAGACAACCAAAACGCAGGAGGCAAACACAGAACCCTGCACAACAGGTGGCCGTCACTTCCCAGAACCTGAGGCACAGGCAGCCGGATCATCCGGAGCGTTTCCACTATGACAGCAGTTGTGGTTAAGTGTACGGTTGCTAGTATGGTTGCTGGTGCTTGAGATTCATTAATGTTTTTGAAAAACATCCCAGGGGCATGACAGGGGCATAACAGATGCACCTCTCAGGCGCATTTGAGGAATTGCATGGATGCCACTCTGTTAAACAGCAAACGTGTTGTGTAAGCACGAAATGCCACAGGTAACTCTAGTACCACAGTGTGCTCAGTAGTAATTGAGCACATGTCAGCAGCTACAGGGCCCGCGGGGCCGATGGCGCTGATGCTATGGCTTGAATGAATAATATGTTGATGATGATGACGATGATGATGATGATGATGATGATGATGATGATGATGATGATGATGATGATGATGATGATGATGATGATGATGATGATGATGATGATGATGAATGATGATGATGATGATGATGATGAGCAGCTACAGGGCCAACACAGCTAATGACACTCCAAAGAAATGGGACAGTGGTGGGGCCGCAGTAAAGAAATCATGATATGGGGACGTCAAGGACAAATTGCACCGGCTGGCAAGCATGCTTTTGTCAGGGCCTGATGAATTGCTAAAGCACTAGGTACGCAGATAAGGCAATGGACCTGATGTGTACTGCCATCCACTGCAGTACAGCAGCTGCCTGTGACGACGTGAACAGGCACGACAGAACGCTCATAACATGGAGGGCAAACTTTGTA